>CABHPP010107122.1:30340-53488 GCA_902168425.1 Peromyscus attwateri
ACCTAAGTTCAGTTCCCAGCACCCACACAGTGACTCACAATGGTCTGTACCTAAGTTCAGTTCCCAGCACCCACACAGTGACTCACAATGGTCTGTACCTAAGTTCAGTTCCCAGCACCCACACAGTGACTCACAATGGTCTGTACCTAAGTTCAGTTCCCAGCACCCACACAGTGACTCACAATGGTCTGTAACTCCAGTTCCAGGGGATCCATTACACTTTTCTGGCCTCCTGAAATGCATATGCTACACATACATGCATGAAGGCACTCGTACATACAAATAAAATAACAACAAATATTTTTTAAAATAGAAAACCTTTGTTCATTAATAAGTTGGCCTAGATTATATTCAAATATCAACTACTCAACAGTTGCTAAGTTAGAATTAATACAAGAAAAAAATCTTCAGTTTAGGCTGGAGGGGTGGCTCGGTGGGTAAGAACACTAGCGCAAGCATCAGGACGATATAAAAACCAGATGTATGGGGTTGGGGATTTAGCTCAGTGGTAGAGCGCTTCCTAGGCTTGCTAGGCCCTGGGTTCGATCCTCAGCTCAAAAAAAACAAAACAAAACAAAACAAAACAGGCTATATCTGCTTTTAACATCAGCACTAGGGGACAGAGACAGACAGATCTCTGGGTCTTGCTAGCCAGGCAGCCTAACCAAATCGGCATGCCCCAGGTTCAGTGAGAGACACTGACTCAAGAGAATAAGACAGAGAGCAACAGAATAGGACACCCAATGTCCTTCTCTGGCTTTCATATAAATACATATACTATACATATACATCACTACATGCATATCATACATACACACAGACCTAAAACCCCCCAGAAAACTTTAATTGAGATCTTACTAACCTGTCCATAATCAGTCCATGAGGAATAAACACCTTTTCCAAATCCTCAACATAATGATTAGGAATACAAAATAAATCTAGGTCATAGCCTGGTTCGTCATCACTAATCTGAAAAAGAAAGATAACTGTTTCAAATCAGAGCATTACAAGATACCCACATTTAATTAAATTTAGAAAATAAGCCTTAGTTCACAGAAGAATTTAGTTATGAGAGGGTATAAAGGGGAGTTAATTTTATACTTTTGTAATAAATCATACTTCTCTAAGAAAACCGTGTGTCTTATTGCTGAAAAGGGTCAAGAATGAGAAGCAAAACATGACACAGAATTTCCTTCAGATCACAAATAGAAAAAGATAAAAATTTACAGAGGTATGACAAATATGGCAAAAATATTTTAAACATGAAAGACTAGTATATGCAGTTTCTACTCTATACATTTTGGAATATATCTGAACATTGTATGTGGGGTGCATATTTAATGCAGGTGCATGTGAATACGTGTGTGGAGTCCAGAGACTGAAACTGGGTCTAAACATTCATTTGTTTTGAGACCAGGTCTCTCACCGAACTTGTTTAACCAAATTGGCTAGTCTAGCTGGTCTGGAAGTCCCAGGGATTCCCCTGTCTCTGCCTCCCTGGTGCTGGGATTACAGGAATGTGCTGCTTTTTATCCAGGTGCTGGGATTCCAAACTCAGGTCCTGAAGATGACATGGCAGGCACTTTATAGACTGAGCCATCTCCCCAATACCCTAAAATATTTTTAAATTTAACACAGTATATTCTAGTAAGTTAAATAAAATCTCATACAGAAAATGAAGACTGGTGTTAACCATCCAAATCCTAACAGTGCTTATCTCTCTCTCTCTCTCTCTCTCTGTGTGTGTGTGTGTGTGTGTGTGTGTGTGTGTGTGTGTGTGTGTGTGTGTGTGTATGGTGATATGCTGTTTGTAATCTAAGAAGTAAAAGCTTTCCTGAAGATCAGAAACAGAGCTAGTCAGAGGGTTAGCCATAGAGGTCAGGCAGTGGTGGCACACCCCTTTAATCTGAGCACTAGGGAAGCAGAGGCAGACATCTGCCTGGATCTCTGTGAGTTCAAGGTCACGCTGAGCTACACAACTCCAGCACTTGGGATCACACACCTTTAATCCCAGCACTGGGAAGATTGAGACAGGAAGTGATATGGCTGGGCAGAGAAATGAATATAAGGCGGGAGGAGACAGGAACTCAGGTCTTTTCAGGCTCTTGCAGGCTAAGAAGCTGGTGAGTTAAGAGGTGGCTTGCTCTGTTTCTCTGATCTTTCAGCTTTCACCCTGATATCTGGCTCCGGGTTTTTATTATAAGACAATTTAGGATTCGTGCAACAGGGGTGTCACCAAGAAACCAACAGATCCTTTAAAAACCTAAACTCCCGCAAGTATGTGATGGTTACAATCCACTAATAAGGTCATTTTACAGTAGATACTCCAAAATTGTTTTGAGTTGTATCATATTGGTTATATTAGTATGCCCAGAACTCAGTATACAAAACATTTAATGTTAATGATATGGTACCTTTGGTGGCAAAATATTATTATGACAGTTTTATAAATATGCATGTACCTATACACAGAAAAAAAGTACAGCAGAATCATAAAAGCAGGGTAAATGTGCCAGACACATTTGTTAACCCGGTACTTGGGAAGCTGAGGTAGAAGTTTTAGAGTTTGAGGCCAGTAAGAGTTACTAAGTGAGTTCCAAGCCAGCTAGGGTCTACAAGGCAAGACCTTGTCTTTAAAAGTATCCCCAAACTCCAAAATTACAGTGAGTGTTGCAGTGAGATGGGGGTCTCATGGATCCCAGGGCTAACCTCAAACTCACTATGCAGCTGACCTTCAACTTCTGAACCTTCTGCTTCTCCCTCCTTAGTGTTCAGACTACAAGCGTGTGCCATCACACTCAGTTTATGTGGTGTTATGTCAAACCCAGGGCTTCATGCATACCAGGCAAGCACTCTATCAACTGAGCTACATCTCCAGCCCTCTTTACACTAAAAACAAAAACAAAACAAAACAAAAAACCCCAAACCAAACCAAACAACTACAGGAAAACTTTAAAAGATCGTAAGTTAATCTAATAAACAAAACTTACTCAGAGAAATAAGCCAAGAAGGAAGACTTACAATATTTATTCTTACATGATAGTCAAAACTCTCAAACTCCATCTAAGAAGTTGGCAGTACCTAGAACGGCGTCATAGGAACTAGAGCATCAATCTGCACATGGTGGCACACACCTCTACTGCCAGCACTGGGAGACAAAGGCATGAGGATTATCACAAGTTAGAGGCCAAGGCGGCCTACATAGTGAGCTCTTGCCCCCAACCCCAAAATCCTCCAAACCAACTAGACTACAAGAAAACCTGGTTGTGTAAGCTCTGGTAGTTTTCAGGGAATATTGGTCAAATAATAACTAAATCTCATATCAGTTAATTCCTGCTTTCTCTTTCAGTTAACATTGTATTGGTTGCTTTGGCAACAAGTGGTTTCACCTGGGAAAAAGTTGAAAATACATAAATTTACATTCTTTGCAGAATTCACTTGCTATTGTTTTTGAGACAGAATCACACCATATAGGCTCATGCTGGTTTCAAACTCTGATCCTTCTCTCTACTTCCCAAGTGCCGGGACTGTGAACACCCAGCTCAGAATTCAGATATATTCTGAAGTTTCTCCCAGAAGAAAAAAATAAGGCTTGTGTAGTCTCTCTCTCTTTTTTGTTTTTAGTCCCAAAAGGTCTATTTTGAGTTCAGCCTTTGGTAGAATTTTATTTTCAGGTCTGCAGCATGCATAGGTAAATTTTGATTTATTCCTAAAACACATGTATTTTTTCCGCAAACAGAAAAAATGTTTGTGAAACATTATGGCAATTTCTAAAAGAATAGGAGGAGCTAACGTATCTGTTTAACATTCACTTAATACTTACATTAGAACACATTTACTAACAAAAATGGCAATTGGACATTTGTATCATAAAAAGGATCATTCAAAGCCAGGCGCACGCCTTTAATCCCAGCACTTGAGAGACAGAGTCAGGTGGATCTCTGTGAGTTCGAGGCCAGCCTGGT
The DNA here is from genome assembly GCA_902168425.1 of Peromyscus attwateri. Taxonomy (NCBI): domain Eukaryota; kingdom Metazoa; phylum Chordata; class Mammalia; order Rodentia; family Cricetidae; genus Peromyscus; species Peromyscus attwateri. Next base: position 34,306 of record CABHPP010107122.1, read on the forward strand.
CTACAGAATGAGTTCTAGGACAGGCACCAAAACTACACAGAGAAACCCTGTCTCAAAAAAACCAAAAAAAAAAAGGAAAAAAAAAGGATCATTCAAAGAGTATTTTACAAGAAAATATTTTTGTAAGTTTTATAAAGCAAAATTTAGTTCATGTTTTGGGAAAGGATAACAGACTGCTCAATTTTATCAGATAATATAATAAACATTTCTACCAGGCTCATCAGAATGTATGCACTGTAATTTGACAAAATGAAGTTGGGTGATTTTTAAAGTACCTTAGAATCAAGATTAGAATACCACAATGACTTCCTTGAGGCTTCCATAATCACCCCCTCCACCCACTCACTCTGTATCTGGCATAAATTTAAACCATAGCACACCCAGGATTTGTCAGACTACTGGCTCAGTGCCTGGTTACAGGTTTTACAGGTAACCTAAGAACTTCAAGGATTGTTTGTTTCAAAGAAAAATTCAGTGTGAACTTTGCCAAGCATCCCAGTCTTTTTATCTGTTTGCGACAGGGTCTTGCTATATAACTCCAGCTGTCCTGGAACTAGATTTATAGATCAGGCTGCCTCAAACTTGCTATGATCCTCCTGCCTCTGCTCCTTGAGTGCTGAGATTACAGGTGTACACCAACACATCCTATTCCCAGTCATATATTCTAAGAATCCAAATAGATCATCAGGAATTACTCCAAAATAGGATTCCTATTTCTGTCAACACACCAAACTGGTTTCTAATACAAAAGTTTTGATTTCTAATAAAAACAGATTTATATGTCAGAGAATTTTTATTTTGTTCTTTTGATAATATTTATATTTTGTTATTTTAAGAGTAAAAATTTGTTTTTGATGATTTTAGATGGTCTCGGCTCTGTAGTCCAGGCTAGTCTGAATCTCATGATACAGCCCAAGCTATCCACAATCCTAGGGCAATCTTCCTTAGCTTCTGAAATGATGACGTTTACAGGCATGAGCCATCATATCCAGTTTACTGAGACCATTTGATACAATTCCTCCCCAAAAGGCAAAAATAAAAAGTCTTACGATGCCTATCATTTGAGACACTCATGTGTTTGTATTCGTGTGGGTATATGCATGTGTGAACGCAGGTGCACATATGGAGAGGCCACATCTAGCAATTTCTGTCCATTCTAGAGTTTGGACATGTTGATTACCAGTTATAAAATTAAATGATTTTTCTATTTATCTATTATTGTCACCTCCCTCTTTCCTGTCTCATCACTATGTAGCCTAGGCTGGCTTGGAATTCTTGGCAATCTACCTGCCCTTGCCTTCCAAGCTCTGGGATTATAAACGTGTTCCACTATACCTAGCTTATTATTATACAAGACCTTAATTCGCAATAGTTTTCTTTTTGGAGGCAGGTGCACAGCCCAGGCTGGCTTTGAACTCATTATATAGCTGAGAATGACTGAACCCATCCTCCTGCCTTTGCTTCCTAAGTGCTGTGATTATAAAACACATTAAAGCAGACATGCTATCTTGAGATAGTTTATATTACCTCTAGATATGATTAAACCACAATAATAATTAATTGATAGATATTCCTAAATGTGAAAACAACTTAAACTAGTACTATGTTCATCTTCCAATTTTTTATCAATCCTACAAATACATATATTGTTTATTTCCCTTCCAAGGGTTAAAGCTATAAGATAGACTATTCAGCCCAGGAATATATTATAACCACTCTAGGCAAACAGGTCCTGTAACTACCATATCTATAAGGACATGAGCTAACACCATAATTTTTTTTTACTAATGTACATACTAGAATAATAGGTATGTTCACTCTGGACAAAAAAAAAAAAACAGAAGGTAGTTTCAGAGCAATTTAAAGTGTCTGAATTCATATTAGCAGCAATTATTTAAATACTAGTAATTTGGAAATCCCAAACAGGAAAATAACAACTGAGTCTCAATATTACTATTATTGGTAGTAATTAACACTTTTATGTGATCTATCAATGTTAGTGAATCCACATAACATAAAATTACAGAAAGACTTTACAAACACATTTTTAACATTCCTTTACTATGGGGGAGAAAAATTACATGGATCATTGACTAATTAAATATGGAAGAAAAGAAAACATTCCACTGGGTATGGGGTGATATGCCTATAGTCCTACCTACATGGAAAGTAAAGGCAGGGCTAGCCTGGGCAACACAGCCAGATCCCATCTCTTAAAAGATAGTATTTAAGGGCTGCTGAGATGGCATGCTGGATAAAAGCAATTTCTGCCAAACCTGATCTGAGTTTGATCCTCAGGATTCACATGATGGAGGTAAAGAATGAACTATGGCAAGCTGTCCTCTGACTTCCACATACACAGTGGCAAAAACACAAGTGTGCATGCATGCATGCATGTGCACACACACATACATACATAGAGACAGACACACATGTAAATAAATAAAAATTAAAATTATCTTTAAAAACTACAAGAAAACAGGTGTGGTACTGCATGCCTTTAATCTCAGCACTTGGAAGGCAGAGGAAGGTGAATTTTCATTGAGGCTGAGGCCAACTTGGTCTACATAGAGAGTTCCTGGACAGCCAGGGCTATATAATGAGATGCTGTCTCAAAAATCAAATAAAAACTATAAGAGCTAGGCATGGTAGTACATGCCTATAATCCCAGCACTCAGGAGACTAAGGTAGGAGGATTCCAAGTTTGAGAAATGTCTCTGGGTCCCACCCCTAGACAAAGAACTACAGGTAACTAATAACTGCTGGGAGAAGAATTAGCTGCTCCCAGGAAAGAGCCCCCTTATTGGTTGTTCAGTGCCAAGCAATCAACCTTGAAACCACTTACACACAAACAAGAATATGCATGTGTATGCAGAGATACATACATACATATATGTATGTAACAATAATAAAGAAAAAGGCTGTCAACTTGAGAGGAGGAGCACTGGAGGGATTCTAGGGAGGCCAAATGGGAGGGAGAAAAGGGAAGAGGAAAGTGATACAACTTGATTTCAATTTTTTAAGATTTATTTATTATGTCTACAGAGTTCTGTCTACATGTGTGCCTGCAGGCCAGAAGAGGGCACCAGATCTCATTACAGATGGTTGTGAGCCATCATGTGGTTGCTGGGAATTGAACTCAGGACCTCTGGATGAGCAGCCAGTGCTCTTAACTGCTGAGCCATCTCTCCAGCCCCCTTATTTCAATTTTTAAAAAGTGGAAATTTGCCAAGTGTAGTGACACATGGCACACTTTAATTCCAGCACTTGGAAGGACAAAGCTACACAGAGAAACCCTGTCTTGGAAAACAAAAGCAAAAAAAATTTTTTTCACTGTCATTTTATTTTTATTTTGTTTTGTTTTGAGACAAGGTCTTTCTACATAGCCCTGGCTGTCCTGGAACTCACTATGTAGACTAGGCTAGCCTTGAACTCACAGAGATCTGCCTGCCTCTGCCTCCTGAGTGCTGGGATTAAAGGTGTATACCACCACTGCCTGGCTGAAAGTGAAAGTTTTAAAAAAGAAAATGGATGGAATTTAAAAAAACCTGTAAATATGTCTATTCATCAACTCTGCACAAAAATAAAGAAAATGAAAATTCAATTCATGACAGTCAGTAACTGTAATAATAAAATAACTTAGCTGACTTTTCCCCCCTTACATCTAAGAGAGTTCAAAATAAAAAAATAAAATAAAACCCACAAGAGCTGGGCATGGCAGTACTTGCCTATAATCCCAACACTTACAGACTGAAGAATTCCAAGTTTGAGATCAGCCTGGCCTATATAAAGAAAATAAAGAACCCCACCCAAAACAACAATAATAAAACTGTAAGGCATCTTTTTTCTGATATGATTAGTTCTCTTCCCACCTGCTATAATAACCAGGATACAAACTAATTAAGATGGATATATAGGTAACACAGTACAAAAGTTACAGAAAGAAACCTCTAAGAGGAACTGTTCCCATTTTTTGGTGATCATAAATAGTTAATTTTGGTCTTACTTATAAATGAATGTTATTTTAAACACTGTTAATAACAATAAAATAGTGATAGGGGCCAGGCGGTGGTGACACACGCCTTTAATCCCAGCACTTGGGAGGCAGAGGCAGGTGGATCTCTGTGAGTTCGAGGCCAGCCTGGTCTACAAAGCGAATTCCAAGAAAGGCGCAAAACTATACAGAGAAACCCTGTCTCAAAAACCCAATAAATAAATAAATAAATAAACAAACAAACAAACAAACAAACAAACAAATAAAAATAGAATAGGCAAAAAAAAAAACAACCACATTTTAACCAATTCTGTGGGAAAAGTGGGCTGGAAAGATGGCTCAGTGTTTAAGTGTAATTGTTGCTCTTGCAGAGGACCTGAATTTGGTTCCCAGCACCCACATAGAGGCTGTAACTCCAGTTCTAGGTGATCAAATGCCCTCTTCTGACCTTCACAGGCATGCTAATCGTGCATACATACATACATACATGCAGGCACAACACTCATACACATAAAATAGAAATAAATAAATCATAGCAAGTAAAAAAAAGTAGCAGATGGATAGAGGTATATCTCAGTCGTAAAACATACGCTTACCACATGTAAGACCCTGAGTTAGATCACCAAAATATTCTCTCTCTCTCTCTCTCTCTCTCTCTCTCTCTCTCTCTCACTCACTCACTCATTCACTCTCCTTCTCCCTTGCATACCAGGCATGGTGAAGTATGTCTATCTCTAACGTCCACACTCCGGAGGATAAGGTGCATACCAGGCATGGTGAAATATGTCTATCTCTAACGCCCACACTGTGGAGGATAAGGTAGGAGGACTGGGAGTTGAGAGACCAGCCTGTAATTACATGGAAAGTCTCTCTCAAAAAAACCTTTAAGACAAGTGTGGTGGCTCATGATTGTAACCCTAGAATGTGGAAGGCTAAAGCAGAAGGACTTTAAGGCCAGCCTGGCCTACATAGTAAATTTCAGGTCACTGTGAGCTACAGAGTGAGCTTTTGTCTCAAAAAACATAAATTAAAAAATCATTTAGCAAGGTAAAAGCTCAGTTAGTATATTATACTTTTATCTGGGTCATTTTGAAATTCAAGGACATGCTATATGAAACATACCTAATGTTTCACACTAATTTGCAAAGAGCCAGAAGCTTTATCTTAAACGATAGTTACAAGCAGCATATTTTCTATCTATCAGGCACACCCAGGGGCCAACTTCATGAAGGTGATCTAGCATACGGTTATACTGTCTACCTGTGTCAGCACAGTCATGTCAGTATTCATCTACACAACAGGGTACATATTATGGAACTTCAGGGTGCTGACAGTAAATAAAGACTGCAAAAACATCTGTCAATGCCTCAGACACAGAAAGCATCTTATAAACATCTACTATAGCTCCTAACTTAAATTTACTGGGTAAGGGTAGAATCTGGGGCCAGATAACAGGTTCAAATGTAGCACTGAATGATTTAGGCCAAGTTACTTAACTCACTCCTCTTTGATTTTTTTTTTAAGATCAAGTCAGGTAGGGGCTAGAGGATGGCTCAGAGGTTAAGAGTGCTTGCTGCTCTTCCAGAAGACCCGGGTTCGATTTCCAGCACCCCTATGACAGCTCACAGTCACCTGTAATACCAGTTCTTGAGGATCCGATGAATTCTTCTAGACTCCACAGGCACAGGGCAAGCATGTGGTGCACATACATACATGAAGGCCAAACAGCCATACACAGAAAAAAAATAGAAATTTTAAAAAAAATCAAGCCAGTTAAAGGGCTTAGAATAGCAACTAGCACATAGTAAGCACTATTTAAGTGTTTGTTATTTCTAACATGCAGACAATTAAAGGGAAGGAAACTTAAAAAAAAGGAACAGGAATTTGCAAACTAAAAATACATTGAATTTCTTGATGTTCAAACAAAACTAAGAATAGCCACTTCTAATAGTAAGAACTAATTAACTCTACATTGAACAAGTACCATATCTCAAAACTTAAAAGCATCTGTAGAAGTTGGTAACTGAATAAAAATAACAGCCATTTGTTGAACACCTACTGTATCTTATGGTAGTATTTACTTGCATAGGCTCCAGAGACAGACCTAGGTTTGAGGCTGAGTCCCACCTTCTAAAATTTATCCTTTCTTCTGGTGCTGATCTAAAACTATGGCTTAGTAATTAATTGGGGGGGGGGGGGGCTCTCCCCTTAATAACTGTGTGACTTTATGTCTGATAATGTGAACATACCATTGTTACAGGGTTATTTTGAAAACTAATTAGAACTATCTATGTAAACACAATGATGGCTATTACTATTCCTACCCAGGGACTGTGAAATGGCTGCTTATTTGCATAAACTATCGTATAGTCCTTTCCACACCACCAGCAGCCAGCACCTCAGAAGTAAGAAATTTAAAGCCAGATGATGGCACATGCTTGTCTGTAATCCCCACACTGAGGTAGGGGCAAGAAGATGGCTGTAAATTAAAGGCCTGGTCTACTTAAGGCATCAAGGGCTACACAGCAAGAAATTGTCTACAAAAAAGCTTGAGCCTAGGTGAAGACACTGAAGGCCACACAGAACATCTTCTAAACAAGCAGGATCCCAGGTCATCAAGAACACAGTGTTTCTGCCTTAAGCCACAGTGTCTAAGATGATTATGAGACAGCATTTTTTAGGGCTCAAATGGTTATTAATTCACTCAACAAACTATTTATGAAAACTCCCCACAAACCAGGCATATGCTAAAAGCTACAGTGGTTACTCCTGCCCTTATAACGCTTGTTTAAGGGTCAAAGCTGTTGACCCAGTGGTAGAGAGATCACCTAGCAGGAACAAAGTTCTGGGTTCAATTCCTAGCATGGGAAAAAAAAAAAAAACAGCAGGGCATGGTGGTGCAGCACTTGGGAGGCAAGAGTCAGGAGGACTGTCACAAGTTCAATGCTAGCCTGGTGGTTCACACTGCCAATTCCAGACCAGCCAGAGGTACATAGTAGGACCTTTCCTGAAAATATCAAAATAAATAAAGTTTTTATAAGTGGGGGAGACAATCAACAAGTAACCAGGTAACTGCTAAATTTACAACAATGATATTAATAAACCATGATATGACATTTAACGAGTAGCAGGGGCAATAACCACAATAAAGCAGGCTAAAGCATTTAATCAGAGGCAGGAGCTTTAAGTTATTTTAGCAAGCAAGGTTGTGGAGTGGGGTAGGGTCGGGGAGCAGCTTGGCGGGTTACAAAGAATAGAGCCAATGGGAGAAGAGGCAAAATATGAGGGGCTGACTGTGGGGGAAAGTCCTTTTGCCTAACGACTAAATCCGTATTTTGTTTTTTAAATTCCTAGCAGCATCAAGGGCACGGGCTCTCGAGTCAAATGTATCTGTATCCACAACTCATTATTCTGGGCCTTGGGAAAAACGGGCTGCCTTTTCACTAGTCTCCTCAGGTGGAAACTAGGCGTGATTTCTCACTAGCAGGGCCGCAGCGCAGATTCAGTGGAGCAATTGCGCATTCCACAAATATGAATTATGACATCTGCAGAATTAGAGGCAAAGCCCAGTCCTGAACGTGCCCTCCCATGCTGTCGTCTATGGATGCCGGAGCTCCTTCCAGAGGTGCTCTGAAGCTCTCCCTGGCCACCAAGCCCCAAACTTCCAGAGCTGCGTCTTTCCCGAGAGAGCTCCCCTGCCCTCCCTGGGCCGGATCATTCTGGAAGTCGCTCCCCGCCTCTCCCCGCCTCATGCCCTCTGGCCGCACATGTCAAGCCCAACGCCATTTCCACCTCCCTGGCCCACACGCAGTCAGCCCTCTCGGGGCTCACTGGAGGGGCAGCCCACCCCCGAACCCCGCCATTCCATCCTGCCCGCCGCCCCCTAGGGTCAGCCGGCCAGATTCCAGGAACCTGTGACCGCCCCCGTCCCCGGGCTTCCGCGGTTCCACAGCCCAGAGCCGGCCTCAGCGCCTCAGGGCCCCGACCGGCGTCATTATGCAGCCGGCCTCGTGGGCCCGGCTGTCCGGCTCTGCTGAAGAGTCCCGGGGCTCACCACGACGCTGGGACTGCGGGTCGCCATGATGCTGGGACTGCGGGTCGCCATCACACTAGGATTGCAGGTCGCCATGTCGGAAGCGGTGGGCTCGCGAGCGGCCAGCGGTTCGAGGAGGAAGCCGGCAGAGGAGGCGTTACGACACGGGAAAGCCGTGAGGTAAGCCCAACGCTCTTCGCCGCCGCCCCAGCAACCGCTCACAGCCGCCGCCGGCCAAGCCCCGCCCTCCCGGCCCGCCCCTTCGGCCCGCCCAGGCCCCGCCCCCAGCGGCGTGGCTGCGTGGTCTTCAGCGCGCCTCCGCCGGCCGCCGGCCGCTGCTGGTGGCTCTTTAGGCCAGGTGGCCGTGGGAATTTTCTGCTGGGAAAATCCCGGGCTGCTCGTACCGCAACCTCCAGCCCGCTTTCAGTATCCCAGAGGCCTCCCAAGTAATCAGACCTACCTCAGTCCGCATTTTTTCCCCTCATGACGCTTAAGCTGAAGGACAGCCCTTCAGGTTCCATTCACTACGTGGTTCCTCAAGCCAGGTGTCCCCCTTCCCAAGACCTACATGGTGGCTGGCTTCCATTTTCCTAATTTAGGACCGGCTCTTTCAAAAACCTTACCTTAGTTTTAAGAATTGAGACCTACAACCCCAGAAGAGCCAGATCAAGGTAAAAATACAAGAGGAAAAAAACTGCTTTGTAACCTTGTAAAATCGATCCCAAACTGCTTTTTACCTTTACATAAAATGAGCATTTTAAGCTGGGTATGGTACAAAGGGTTATATGCCCAGCTACCAAGAAAGGAGGATCATATATTCGACCCACCTGGGCAATTTAGTAAGAAATTGTTTCAAAATAAAATTTGATAAGGTGGAATAGAGATTGAGAAAGATATCTTGCCCTCAACGTCTGACCTCCTCCAGCTCCTGAACAGGCGAGCACCCCTGCACGTGACTGCAATACGAACACACAAAGGTAAGAGATGCTGATAGAGGTTCATACATTACCAAGTAAGGTGTTGTCGTTCCTTACATACTGAATTTTAGCCAGGTGACACATGCTTGTAATTCCAGCACTGTGGAGGCAGAGGTAGGAGAATTGCAGCTGTGACTTCTAGACCAGCCTGGATTACAAAGTGAGCACCTGACTAAAAACACAACTAACTAATGGTTGAAAAAATTCAAAGAGTCAGGAATATAGTTCAGCAGCAGCGTGTGGGAGGCTCTACATTCAATCTTCTATACCACAATAAAGAAGGAATGAACAAGTAAATAAGTAAAATGAGCATATTAACAGTACATAATCAGAATCTTTGAGGGAATGAAAGGATTACACATCCATTTGTATGGGCATACATATAACATACGATGATGTATGGGAACTGTGGCTGTTACTGACATTTATTTTTGTCTCCCTAGTTTCTTACATGGAATTTGTTTTATATTTTGTTTGTTTATTAAATAGTTTGTTTTTGAAACAGGCCGTCCTAATAGCCCAGGCTGGCCACAAACTTACTATGTAGCAGAGTACGGCCTGGAGCTCCTAGTGTCCCCATCTCCCAAGTACTGGGATTATAGGCAGCTGACTTTCCGGTGTGGAATCAGCCAACAAAATCTGCCTCTATTTACTTTCATATTTCTAGCACCTATCTGTGCTCTACATATAGACAGGGGCCTCCTTGTTAGTAAGGATACCGAAATGAGAGATGCGAAGGTCGATTTGTGAAAGTGGGCAAGTCATTGTACATCTCAGAACCGAAGTCTGTTTCTTCTAAAAATAAATGGCTGACAGGATGGCTCAGTGGGTGTAGAGTGTGCTGTGCAAGCACAAGGGTCTAAGTTAGTCACCAACACCCATGTAAAAGCCTGGCACGTGGTCTGTCTATAAGCCCAGCCCTGGTGGGACAGAGGCAGGCAGATCTACAGGCTTGCTGACCAGCCAATCTAGCTGAAATGGTGAGCTTTTGATTCAGTGAGAGATTCTCTCTGAAAAAAATAATGTGGAGGGCAATAGAGGAAGATACCACTCATCAATCTCTGGCCTCACCTCATTCATACACACATGCACGGGTGAGGGCACCCTCCCTCATGCATATACAATACATACACACAAATGAACATTTAAGGTTGTCAAGATGTAAATAAGCTGTGCATGCTGACTGTGTCTATAGTCCTAGCTACTCTGAGGTGGAGGTAGGAAGATCACCCAGGAGCTTTAGGCCAGCCTCGGTGAGAGTGCCATCTCCAAACTAAATGATGAAGCAATGAAATTAAAACTAGAACAATAATTTCTGCTCTGAAAGGTTAGTATGAAAAGTGTAAAAAGTATTTAATAAAGTACTTGGTATAAGACTTTCTGCATAGTAGGTGCTTAAGATATACTAGCTGAGATTTGTCAGTCAAAGAAAACACTAAAGCCTAAAAAGTCATAACACAAAATGTCCAGGAAATCTGGGACACCATGAAAAGGCCAAGCCTAAGAATAATAGGGATAGAAGAAGAAGAATACCAACTCAAAGGCACAGAAAAAATATTCAATAAAATCATAGAAGAAAACTTATCCAACTTAAAGAAGGAAATACCAATGAAGATACAGGAAGCCTATAGAACACCAAATAGACTAGATCCTCCCCCCCAAAAAGTCCCCTCTCCACATAATAATAAACCACTAAACATACAGAATAAAGAAAGTATATTAAGAGCAGCAAAGGAAAAAGGCCAAGTGACTTATAAAGGCAGACACATCAGAATAACACCCAACTTCTCAATGGAGACCCTGAAAGCCAGAAGATCCTGGACAGACGTAATGCAGACACTAAGAGACCACAGATGCCAGCCCAGAATATTATACCCAGCAAAACTTTCAATCACCATAAACGGAGTGAACAAGACATTCCAAGATAAAACCAGATTTAAACAATGCCTATCCACAAATCCTACCCTACAGAAGGTACTAGAAGGAAAACTCCAACCTAAGGAAGTCAGATGAACCTACAGAAACACAGGCAATAGATAACACCACAGCAGCAAATCCCAAAGAAGGGAAATACACACACACTACCACCAAAAGATACCAGGAATTAACAATCACTGGTCACTAATATCTCTTAATATCAATGGACTCAATTCGCTTATAAAAATACACAGGCTGATAGAATGGAAACAAAAACAGGATCCATCCTTCTACTGCATACAAGAAACACACCTGAACTTCAAAGACAGACACTACCTCAGAGTAAAAGGCTGGGAAAAGACTTTCCAGTCAAATGGACTTAAGAAGCAAGCTGGTGTAGCTATCCTAATATCTAACAAAATAGACTTCAAACTGAAATCAATCAAAAGAGATCAGGAAGGACATTACATATTCATCACAGGGAAAATCCACCAAGATGAAGTCTCAATTCTGAACATTTATGCCCCAAACACAAGGGCACCCACATTTGTAAAAGCAACATTACTAAAGCTTAGATCACACATCAAACCCTACACACACTAGTAGTGGGAGACTTCAACCCCCCACTCTCACCAATGGACAGGTCTGCCAGACAGAAACTTAACAGAGAAATAAGGGACCTAATAGATGTTATGACTCAAATGGACTTAATAGATATCTACAGAACTTTCCACCCTAACTCAAAAGAATATACCTTCTTCTCAGCACCCCAGGGAACCTTCTCTAAAATCGAACACATACTCGGTCACAAAGCAAATCTCAACAGATACAAAAAAATTGGAATAACCTCCTGTATTTTATTGGAGCACCATGGCTTAAAGTTAGATTTCAACAACAACAAAAATTACAGAAAGCCTAGAATCTCATGGAAACTGAATAATGCTCAACTGAATCACCAATGGGTCAAGGAAAAAATAAAGAAAGAAATTAAAGATTTCCTAGAATTCAATGAAAATGAATGTACAACATACCCACACTTATGGGACACTATGAAAGCAGTGCTAAGAGGAAAGTTCATAGCACTAAATGCCCACATAAAGAAGTTGGGGAAATCTCACACTAGTGACTTAACAGCACACCTGAAAGCCCTAGAACAAAAAGAAGCAAAGTCACCCAGGAGGAATAAACAACAGGAAATAATCAAATTGAGGGCTGAAATCATTAAAATAGAAACAAAGAGAATAATACAAAGAATCAATGAAATAAAGAATTGGTTCTTTGAGAAAATCAACAAGATAGACAAGCCCTTATCCAAACTAACCAAAAGGCAGAGAGAGAGCATCCAAATTAACAAAATCAGAAATGAAAAGGGAGACATAACAGACAACAAGGAAATCCAGAGAATTATCATCTCATACTTTAAAAACCTGTACTCCACAAAATTGGAAAATGTAAAAGAAATGGACCATTTTCTGGATAGGTACCACATACCAAAATTAAATCAAGACCAGATAAACCATTTAAATAGACTTATTATCCCTAATGAAATAGAAGCAGTCATTAAAAGTATCCCAACTAAAAAAAGCCCAGGACCAGATGGTTTCAGTGCAGAATTCTACCAGAATTTCAAAGAGCTAATACCAATACTCTTCAAATTATTTCACACAATAGAAACAGAAGGAGCATTACCAAACTCTTTTTATGAGGCTACAGTTAGCCTAATACCCAAACCACACAAAGATGCAACAAAGAAAGAAAATTACAGACCAATCTCCCTCATGAACCTTGATGCAAAAATACTCAATAAAATACTGCAAACCGAATCCAGGAACACATCAAAAAAGTATCCACCATGACCAAGTAGGCTTCATCCAGAGATGCAAGGATGGTTCAACATACGAAAGTCTGTCAATGTAATACACCATATAAACAAACTGAAAGAAAAAACACGTGATCATCTCATTAGATGCTGGAAAAGCCTTTGACAAAATCCAACACCCCTTCATGATAAAAGTCTTGAAAGATCAGGAATACAAGGAATATACCTAAACATAATAAAGGCAATTTATAGCAAGCAACAGCCAACATCAAATTAAATGGAGAAAGTCAAAGAGATTCCACTAAAATCAGAAACAAGACAAGGCTGTCCACACATATCTATTCAATATAGTACTCGAACCAAGTCCTAGCTAGAGCAGTAAGACAACAAAAGGAGATCAAGGGGATACAAATTGGAAAGGAAGAAGTCAAACTTTTACTATTCACAGACAATATGATAATATACATATGTGACCCCAAAAATTCTACCAGGGAACTTCTACAGCAGATAAACATCTTCAGTAATGTGGCAGGATACAAGATTAACTCAAAAAAAAAATCAGTAGCTCTCCTATATACAAATGATAAATGGGCTGAGAAAGAAATCAGAGAAACATCACCCTTTACAATAGTCACAAATAATATAAAATACCTTGGGGTAACTCTAAGCAAGTGAAAGACCTGTATGACAAGAACTTTAAATCTCTGAAGAAAGAAAGAAATCCTAGCATTCCAGAGGCAGAGATCCATCCAGATCTCTGTGAGTTCAAGGCCACGCTGGAAACAGCCAGGCATGGTGGCACACACTTTTAATCCCAGGAAATGATGGCAGGAAGCAGAAAGGCATATAAGGAGTGAAAACCAGGAACTAGAAGCTTTTAAGCTTTTAGGCTTTTAGCAGCAGTTCAGCTGAGATCCATTCGGGGGAGGACTCAGAGGCTTCCAGTTTGAGGAAACAGGATCGGCTGAGAAGTTGGCAAGGTGAGGTTAGCTGTGGCCTGTTCTGTCTCTCTGATCGTTTAGCATTTACCCCAATACCTGGCTCCCGTGTTTTTTTTTTTTTATTAATAAGACCGTTTAAGATTCGTGTTACGAGTTCGAGGCCAGCCTGGGCTACCAAGTGAGTTCCAGGAAAGGCGCAAAGCTACACAGAGAAACCCTGTCTCGAAAAACCAAAAAAAAAAAAAAAAAAAAAGGATTCGTGTTACATTTATGAAAGTGATATCATGATAGAGGGAGACATCATGGGGACAGGGAGAAACCGGGTGCTAGGGAAGTTCCCAGGAATCCACAAGGATGACCCCAGCTTAGACTACTAGCAATAGTGGAGAGGATGCCTGAACTGGCTTTCCCCAGTAATAGATCGGTGAACACCCTGTCATCATAAAGCCTTCATCCAGTAACTGACAGAAGCAGATGCAGAGATCCACAGCCAAGCACTGGGTCGAACTCCAGGAGTCCAGTAGAAGAGAGGGAAGAGGGATTCTATGAGCAAGAGGCATCAAGATCATGATGGGGAAATCTACAGAGACACCCAAACCAAACTAATGGGAACTCATGAACTTTGGGCCGACAGTTGTGGAGCCTAGACTAGGTCCTGTACATAAGTGAGACAGGTGTGTAGCTTGATCTGCTTGAGGGTCCCCCTGGCAGTGAGATCGGGATCCATCCCTGGTGCATGAGCTGGCTTTTGGAAGCCCATTACCTGTGGTGGGATACCTTGCACAGCCTTGATGCAGGGGGAAGGGCTTAGACCTGCCTCTACTGAATGTACCAGGTTCTGCTGACTGTCCATGGGAGGCCTTACCTTCTTGTAGGAGGGAATGGGGGGTAGGTTGGGGAGGGGAGGCTGGAGGGGTAGGAGGAGGGAAAAGGGAGATCTGTGATTAGTATGTAAAATGAATAAAAACTTTCTTAATAAAAAAAGAGAAAATGGAATACAAAAAAGAAACAATCAAATAAAAAATGAAACACTAGCTGTTAGAATTTTAGTGTGTATATATATGTGAACTCCATACTTCCCAACTTTTCCTGCCTTCCCTATCTATCATGGTGAGTCAGGAGGCTATGATTGAAAAGACACATTGGGACTTGGTCTGAGAAAGATCTATGTTGAAGTACTTCATTCATCCCTAACTACCACTGTGACTTTGGGCAATATTTTTCATAGCTGTGTGCCTCACTTTCTTCATAGTTAAATGAGTCTCTGTTACAGGATGTGGTAAAGATTAAACAAAACAAACAGCATGGTAGCACATGTCTGTAATGTCAACATTTAGGAGGTAGAGGCAGGAGGAGGCTCAGGAGTTGCAGGACAATCTGGGCTGTATGAAACCCTGTCTTAAAACAAAAGATTATATGAAACAATATATGTAACAGTTCCTAGCAGAGTGCTTGGCTCAATGTATGGTCATGGTAATGTCACGTGTTCCATAATTTTGCCTTAAACATTTCTTCACACAGTTTATCCTTTGGCCTCTAAGACTTCTTCATGCTCTTATTGATAAACATGCTGGTAGTTTCCAAGTTGGGGGCTATTACAAATAGAGCTACTATGAACATTTTTATATATGTTTAAGTATATGAATATTTTTGAGTGCATGTCCATTTGGTATAGACATTGAAGTTCATATTAGTACATTTTTATTCTTACCCTTTTATATATATATATATATTATTTTTTTATTTTTTGTATTTTTATTTATTTTTATTTTTTATATATTTTTATTTTTTTTATTCTTACCCTTTTAAGAAATGGGATCCACCTGAGAGTTAATTCTGGGAACTTCTAGTTATATATTTGGCATACAACACATGTGGACTCAGTTACCCAGTTTTCCATTCCTTCCCTACCAAGACCTTCACTTCCTCTGCCTCCCTCTCTCCCTCCCTTCTTCCCTTCCTTTTTCTCCTGCCTCTCTTTCTTTCCTTTTTTGAAGATGCATGGGATAAAACACAGGACCTCCTGCATGCTAACAAACACTCTATCATGGAGCACCAGCCCCAGCCCTCACATTTGTTTCTAAATTATACATATTCAACAACTCAGTTTTCTCCAGATTTTTTCTGACTTACTGTTTCTTTCCCTAAATCATGCATACCAAATATTCCTATATAGAGAGGGAGGGTTGAGACAGGGTCCCATGTAGCCTCAAACTTATTGTGTAGCTGAAGTTGGACTTGAACTTCTATTCCTATTGCTTCCCAAATTTGTTCCACTAAGCATATCTTGCTTTTTAAATTTTTTCTCTTTTTAAATTGAGGTGGAGTATCAATATGTAGGTCAAGGCTAAGCTTGAACTGTTGTAAATCCTCCTACCTGTAAATAGACACCGGAAGAGGGAGTTGTATTCTCTGGAACTGGAGTTATAGATGCTTGTGAGCTTCCTTGTGGGTCCTCTGCAAAACCAGCAATTGCTGTTAACTGCTGAGGATGGCTTACTCTTGTTTTGTTGTTGTTGTTGTTGTTTGTTTGTTTGTTTTGTTTTTTTGAGACAGTGTCTCACTTTATAGCTCTGGCTGGCCTGGAACTCACTATGGAGACCAGGCTGGCCTCAAAACTCAAGGCATCTGCCTGCTCCTGCCTCCTGAGTGCTGGTATTAAAGACACCTGGTTTTTCTTCTTATATTTTAAATGGATTATGGGGTTTTGTTTGTTTTGAGTCAGAGTCTCGCTATGTAGTCCCTGCAGACCTGGAATTTGCAACCTTCCTGCCTCAGTGTACAGTGGAGAACAACCCACAGAATGCAAACTGAAAGAAGTAATGCTCTTTTGGAAAGTGAACAATCTGGTTCATATATAAAGTGCTTTACTGAAATCAGGTGTTACATTTATAATTGAAATTTTAAGTGTGTTCATTCAAAATTTTGTTTTCCAATTTAGTATGAAATCAAGAAAGTGAATATTACTATTTCTTGAATGAGACTACTGAAAATCATGTTGTCATATAGTCAATGGATACCAAAATTTCTCTGCCTTGGGTCTGGAGCTGTGCTCAGTAGTAAAGCACTTCTCCGACAAGTGCCAGGCTTGGGACTGATGCCAAGCACTGCAGAAAGAAAAAATCATCGCCTCACTTCTGCCTTTGTTTGGACACAATTATGAACTATCTGTTCACCATAAACAACTCCAAGTATATGTGTTTCTGCCCCGCAAGTTTCTTGATTTGTTTTCTTTTTCTTTGATTTCTTTTTTCTTTTCCTTTTTGAGACAAGACTTCTCTCTTAGCTCAGATCTCTCTCTGTTTTCTAACTCCCTCTGTAGATTGGACTTGAACTTAGGGTGAGCTCCTGCTTTTGCACTCTGAAGTGCTAGGATTATAAAAATGAGTCACCATGTCAAGCAAGAGCCTTGGCTTTTTTGTTACTGCTTTTGGTGTGTGTCTGTATGTATGTGTTGAGAGGGATATGTGCACATGTGTGCATGTGGAGGTCAGAGGTTGATACTGGCATCTTTCTCAATCACACTCCACCTTATATACTGAGGCAGGGTCTCTCACTCAAACCCAGAGCTCTCCTATTTGGCTAGTCTAGCTAGCTAGCTTGCTCCAGAGATTTCCCGTTTCTTCCGAATGTGATGTGGAATTATAGCTGGCTGCTACTCTTCCACCAGCATTTATCTGGGTACTGGGGAGATCAATGCTGGTCCTCATGCTGGTGGAGCAAGTGTTTTACACGCTAAGCCATGCCCCCCAGTTCTCAAGGACCTTATTTTTTTACCTTTAGTGTTACAATCCTTCAAATTTCTAGAGTTGGCTGTGATAGCACTTGGGAGGCTGAAGAAAGAGGATAAAGAATTCAAGGCCGGTCTTGGCTATAGCACAGTTTAGGGTAGTCTGAGCTGCAGAAGACATTATTATAAGAAAGAAAAAAGAAGGATTTATGTACGTATGTATTTCCATGAGAAATATTATACAAAACACTTATCATTAACATTGACTTTTTAAAAAAATGTTTGTTTGTTTGTGTGTGTGTGTGTGTGTGTGTGTGTGTGTGTGTGTGTGTGTGTGTAGTGTACGTGTGCATGTTCAATATACGTGCCTGTGAGCAGGGAGGCTAGAGGAGGCTCTGTCACGCTCTACCTTATTCTCTTAAGATAGGATCTCTCACTGATCCTAGAGCTAGGCTGGCAGCCACACAGCCTCACAATTCTATCTCCATCCAGTCCTGTCCAGTTCCATGTTGTCCCATCCCCCATCCTCCCCTTCTTCCTGCCCCCAGAAGCCTTGGGGTTACAGACACACAGGAGATCACATGGATCTGAACTCTGGTCCTCACGCTTGCTTAGCAAGTGCTCTAACCCACAATGTTGAAATGTTTAAAGTGATCTTCATCAGAATACATCGATGCAATTTTACATCGATACAAACATATAACTTTGGCTACATGAACTGGATGCTAAACTGAATCATTATTGGCATAAAAGAAAGTGATGATGGATTTTGTGAGTCAACTTGGCCAGCCGTTGGTCCCTAGATATTTGGTCAAACATCATTCTGGGTGTTTATGTGAAGGTGCTTTTGCATGAGATGAATGTTTAAATCAGTGGATTTTTACTAAAGCAGATTATGCTCCACAGTGTGGGTAGGCCTCCTCAGCTGATGACTATTAAAGAGTAAAGCCTGCCCTCCCTTGAGTGAGAAGGAATTCTCCCAGCAGCCTGCCTTTGGATTAGAATGTCAGTTTGTCTCCAACCTACTGGACTACCCCCATAAAAGTGGGACTCACCAGGCCTTCACAGTCACGTAAGTCAAATTTAAAAAATTCTCTAACCCTACCTCCTCTGTCTCCAAATAAATATCTGGAGAGATATAGATACATAGATTGGCTGTTCCTGTGGAAGACCTCAACTTAATAGAACTTATTTTCTAGTTGAAATGTCCAGTAGCTACCCGGCATTCCTGAGATGCCTGGGAAATTCAGTGACTAACTAATAGTACTCATTAAAAAGTATAGCATCACTTTTCATTCTGTGTCAAGGAAACTTGATATGGAAACTGAGCACGAACGTGATTCACAGGGTGGTGTGTAGCCATCCTCTTGCCAGTAGCACTTTTGTAAATCATTGTCTCCCAGTATGCCCATCTGCAAATAACCACAGGTCCTCAGGCACGAACGACTTCAGGTCTTGAGGCATTTGCTGATGCGTTCCCTTTTCTCTTAAGAAAGTTGCTCTTTCTGGTATGTATGTGGTCGGCTCCATTGTGTCCAAAAGGTAGATGATAAATATTGACAAATGTTATATGAGTGCTACACAGTCATCAGCTTTGATGAGAAACAGTTTCAGTGGTTAACCTTTCATCATTAGGTGCTTTTCAACTTCTTTTGTTTTTTTCAAGATAGGGTTTCTCTGCATCTGCCTCCCAAGTGCTGGGATTAAAGGTGTGCACCACCACCACCACCACCACCACCACCACCACCACCACCACCACCACCACCACCACC
>CABHPP010107123.1:0-10536 GCA_902168425.1 Peromyscus attwateri
GGAGAGATGGCTCAGAGGTTAAGAGCACTGACTGTTCTTCCAGAGGTCCTGAGTTCAATTCCCAGCAACCACATGGTGACTCACAACCATCTGTAATGAGATCTGGTGCCCTCTTCTGGCATGCAAGAATACATGCAAATAGAATACTGTAAACATAATAAATAAATAAATCTTAAAAAAAAAAAAAAAAAAAACTCAAGAAAACCATCAACTCCATTGAGTGTCGCTTCATTCTCCTCTTCAGCACCTCTCCCATTCCAGGGTGTGGTGTCTCCCAGTATGGTTCTGTTTTTCTTCGTTTTTAAAGACAGGGTCTCATGTAGCCCAAGCTGACCTCAAACTGGCTACATCCAAGGATGACCTGAACTCTCAACCCTCTGCCTCCATCTCCCAAGTGTCTCTGCTTCTTCCTCTTTTGGGGAGGGGGGCAGATGGGGAGCATTTGTTTTTTCAAGACAGGATTGGTTTGTGTAGCCCTGGCTATTCTGGAATTTGCTTTGTAGACCAGGCTGGCCTCAAACTCAGAGATCCACCTGCCTCTGCCTCCTGAGTGTCGGGATTAAAGGCACGGGCCACCACACCCCGCCCACCTCTGTCTCCCGAGTGTTGGGTTTATAAGCCCATGCCACCACACCTGCCTCCAACTTGGTTTTCTAGTTTTGAGAGTTGCATCTCTCCAAAGAGCAACAGGAAGACCCTGATTGGTTGACTGCTAGTACTTCCTCATGCCTCTCAGTCAGTCCAGTTAGGAAGCTTTAAGTTCTGTTACATAGAGGAAAACAGCTTAGCCACCCACGCAAGTCCCAAGTCCGTCAGCTCCTGTAGGCTGAGTATCATTCATCCCAGATGCTTCATTGTATCTCCTCACATCATCTCTATGTGGCCGTTGTTAGTGAATGCCACCCTTATTTGTTAGGTATGGGAAGTGGCATCACCAAGGCCCCAAGGCTGCAGGGGCTCAGCATCATTCCCATTACAGGTACAAGCGCCATTCCAGTCAAGAGGAGGCGGAGCTCATTCAGCAGATAGGCGCCAACATCAAGGAGCGGCAGAATGTCTTCTTCGACATGGAGGCCTACCTGCCGAAGAAGAATGGGTAGGAGTGGGAACCCTCTGATTCCTGTTGCGGGTCCCCGCTCCCTGCTGGGGTGTGAGATTCCAGGGGGGCACTTCTGCACCTGCTTCTCCCAATCCGGGAGGAGCTACAGTCCTTCCCCCGTGGCTGGGAGTGACCTCCCCAGGGTGACTCTCGGGAGCTGGCACCTGATACCTGTGTGTGCCACCTGGGGTAGATGGAAAGTGTTCTCTCTCTAGAGAGCCAACATGTATTGAGTGCGTTTTGCATGCCCAGCATTGTACTGGGCATGCCGGTTCGTGGCAGCAGACATTTTATGCTCGACAGCCTACTGTATTAGACTGAAGTGTTCGCCCCCTCTGTTTCCCCCAGGGGTTGAAACCAAGGCATCCTGGCATGCTAGGTAGTGTTCTAGACTCAGCTACATCCCCACCCCACCCCACCCCACCCCCTTTTTTTTTTCCAAAGGAAAGGCCTCACTATATTGCTCTGACTGGCCTGGAACTCTCTGTAGACCAAGCTGCCCTCAAACTCGAGGTGATCCTCCTGCCTCCGCCTCTTGAGTGCTGTAATCACAGGTGTGTGCCACACTCTGCCCTTATTTACTCTCTGTTTTTGAAGCAGGGTTTAGCCTGGCATGGAGTCAGATCTTTCCTTGTGGGGGGAAGATTCCTGTTAAGCTTTAGCCAGATGAGTATTTTTTGGTTTTTTTGAGACAGGGTTTCTCTGTGTAGCTTTGGAGCCTGTCCTGGAACTCACTCTGTAGACCAGGCTGGCCTCGAACTCACAGAGATCCGCCTGGCTCTGCCTCCCGAGTGCTGGGATTAAAGGCCTGAGCCACCACTGCCTGGCACCAGATGAGTATTGATATGGTGGCCCCAGGGCATTGTGACCCATCGCTCGGTTTTCCTTTCTTGCTGTATTTGGATTGAAAACTCCCCCACGTTAGTTGGCCGTCCTATTAACAGCACCCTCCCTCCATCATTCATGACCTCCCTCCATCATTCATGACCTCCAGGACTGTGTTGCCCAGACTCACTTCCCTAGCTGTGTGGGCATTTTGCCTCAGGTGGGAGCCTGTATCCCACGGGGTAGACAACTCAGAGTTGCTTAAGAAGAAAGGGGTTTATAGCTCAGAAAAAATACAGATACAGCTCAGGTATGAATGGGTCCTGCCATTAAATGCTGGTAGAACTTGCCTCTCATTTAACTTTGTTTTTTCTTACTGTCTTTTCCTGTATGTATGTCTATTCTATTCATAGGCAGCCTTTTTCTGGAAACTACTCCCCAGCCAGGCCAGGCTTGCTCCTACCTGCCTAGCCTTTCTAATAGAAAAAAATCTGGCTCCTCAGTGGTCTCGGGGATTTAAAATCCTAGGGTGGATTTTTATTGGGTTAGCTGTGTTCCGTGAGCTTTCTTACCCCAATCAGGAGAGGAGGTACTGCTTTTATCAGCTTTTGGGCCGTGGTGGGGCCTGTTCTCCGAAGGGATTGCATTGCCCTTGCAGGATCTAGAGACTGAGTGCTAGGTAAGGAATCCAGATGTCCTCTCAATACTTCACATCTCCTTCAGACTAGCAGTGCTCCAAAAAGCCATTCAAAGCTGGAACGAAGCCCCCCCCCCCCCCCATTCCTCCTCTTCAGCTTCTCACTCTTCCAAGCTCAGTTCAAACGCCATCACCTCAGTGAGGTCTGTCCAAAGCCCTGTCACTGATAGGAATTTACCTTTTCTCCCTCAGAGTCTCAAGGAGCCTTGATGTGCACCTTTTTAGTATGTTAGAGCACAGGCTGGTGAACAGAGAGAGGCCTAGCCATGCCATGGTTCACATAAGAGAGCTAGAGCCATGGCTCAGGTGGTTAAGAGCACTTGTTACTCTTGCAGAGGACCTGGGTTCAATTCCCGGCACCCACATGGTGGTTGGCAACTGTCTATAACTGTAGTTCCAGGGGTCCTGATGGCCTCTTCTGGGCACTGAAGGCACTACACACATGTGGTGTGCAGATGTACACAGGAGCAAAACACCCATCTACATATGAGAGGGGGGCGGGAGAGAGAGCGAGTGCACCTGAGTGTGAGAGTTCACTTCTCTCTGTCATGAAGAATCAGAGGTGAGAGGCCAAGCGCCATGGGCTCATGAGACCATCAAGTGGCCGATAGTTCCTCCGACTGATGCCTCTCTACCCCTCAGCAGCTGTCTTCTTCCATGAGGACAAAGACAGTTCCCACCATCACAGTCGTAGGAAGGGAAAAAAGAGGGAAGAAAGCAATCCCTTTCTCCAAAACAGCTGCCATGTCTTGTAGCAGCTAAACAGATACCATACCGTGACTCCAACCTACCCTTCTGGCACACATCCCCATTGGAAATGAATGCTCATATTCCTGTGGTGTTTGTTTATGTGTGTGCATGTTTGTGGACACACACATGTCCTTGGTGTGTATGTGGAGGTCAGAGGACACCTTGCAGGAGTCTGTTCCCTCCTATCATGTGGGTTCCAGGGATTGAATTTGGGTCATCAGGCTTAGCGGCCTGTGTACTTTTATCCACTAACTCTCATTGGCCTAGAATCTTTTTTTTTTGGGGGGGGGGGGAGTTTCGAGACAGGATTTCTTTGTGTAGCCCTCATTGCTGTCCTGGAACTCGCTCTGTAGACCAGGCTGGCCTCGAACTCACAGAGATCCACCTGCCTCTGCCTCCCGAGTGCTGGGATTAAAGGTGTGTGCTACCACCTCCCAGCTGGCCTAGAATCTTTTTTAAAATTAACCTAGATGTTGGATAAATGTCTTTGACTCTTGGGCTGTAAGTTAGTTACCTGCTTTTGTCTGGCTGCAAAGGAGGCTGGGAGATCTGGCCTGTAAGTTGGCTTTAGTGGGAAAACAGCTGGTCATACCGTCAGGAGTGAGTGCGGTTACCACGCTTTCTGGTTAACTATTGTTCTCAGCCATTGTGGGGCCCATCTGACGTTAGTGAGACGCTCCGTGTGCATCCACTAAGCTTGAAAAGTATTGGTTGCGCCCTCACAGGTCTTTCCTTCCAGGCTCTACTTGAATCTGGTTCTTGGCAATGTGAATGTGACTCTCCTCAGCAACCAGGCCAAGTGAGTACGCCCAGATCCCGACCGACCGACTCCAAGGAAGCCAGCCTCTTGGGCCTTTTACTGGGGGACGATGGGTGGAAGCGAGGGTTTTTGCTTGGATCAAAACTGGTTAGCAGTTGAGGCTCAGGCTGTCTGGCTTTCTGACCCTGCCCACCTCAGTGGGGGAGCGCTTGGGGGACCTCGCCTTTCTTCCTTTCCCAGAGTCAGTATGTTGGTGGATAGGAACCCCCCCCCCCCTCCAGTTCCCACGAGAGTGACATCTATTCTTTCTTACACCTGATACAGCATTTGTTCTGGAGAATAGAGTCCTGCCTAACCAATCTAGGTGACATTTCCAGGTGACATCGGCCCTTGTTTCTGCTGCAGTCTTTAGGTGAGGGTAGAGAACTTGTGTTTGACCCTTGTCTGCCCCTAGCATGGCCCCAGAGCCCAGGAGCTGGTACCTTCTGTAGTTGGTCCTCTTTCCCTCACTAGACATGACTAGTTGAAGGTCAGGTTCTGCTGTAGATCTGTGGGCAGGATGTGGCAGTGGAGATGGGGCTCGTGGCTGGTGTGGCAGAGTGGGATGGCAGCAATACGAGACCTTTCCTGGGATGTCTGTCATGGCAGGTTTGCGTACAAGGACGAGTATGAGAAGTTTAAGCTCTACCTGACCATAATCCTGCTTCTGGGTGCTGTGGCATGTCGCTTCGTCCTTCACTACAGGTAATGGGGCGCGGTGGGGTGTGGGGGAGGGCATGGGGTGTGGGGGGGAGGGCATGGCGGTATGAGGAAGGAGTCCTCAGGGAGGCAGTCTGTTGTTTCCCCAGCCCGTGGCTAGTACAGGGTGAGGAAGGACCAGTTCTGACTGCCAGGAAGGAGCATTCCTGCCCATCCCCTATCCATCTAGCAAGCTTCGTGGACTAACCGCTGGCAGGGCCTCCAGATGTAGTCCTTGATGGTCTAGTGTGGTTTATGTAGACCCCGGAATGTGACACAGCCCTAACATGGAGTGCAGCGCTGACATGCTGCGACATGGGTGAGCTTTGACAGCGTCATGCCAAGTGAGAGAGACACCAGGAACAAAAGGCTACGTACTGTATGTGTCCATTGATAGGAAAAGCCCAGAAGCGGAGGCAGGCTCAGAGACACATAGCGGGAGCAGAACTTGCCAGGGGAAGTAGGAATGGGGAATGACCATTCATGGGCACCAGCACTTCCTTTTGAGAATGATAGAATACCCTGGAATTAGTCAGTGGTATAACAAAAATGAACGAAAGACACCAAATTACATCTTCTTTAAAAAAGTTTTTAAGGCCATGCTGGCCTAGAATTCACAAGAGATCGGCAGCTTCTGCCTCCCGAGTGCTGGAATTAAAGGCATTTGCTCCCTAGCCTTTCGATTACATGCTTTAAAAGGGAAAATTGTATGGTATGTGGATTACATCTCCATTTCATAATAAGTGGATCAATAGGGCTGAGGCTGTGACTCAGTTGCTTGCTTGGTATGCAAGGAGACCCTGGGGTCGGTCTCCAGAGTTGAAGAAGCCAGGTGTGGTGTTGCACCCCTGTAATCCCAGCTCTCAGAGAGTGGAGGCAGGAGGATCAGAAACTCAAGGTCGTCAATGGCCACGGCAGAGTTGGAGGATGTATGAGGCCCTACCTCAGAAAAAGAAAGAGTAAAGACTGATACATAGAGAGATGGATGCATAGGAGAACAGGAAGAGCCATCCCAGGCTGTCTGGATTTAAATTCTGGCCTTGAGACTGAATGGCTCTGTCTATGGGCAGGTTCCCTGTGGAGTCCTCAGTCTCTCCCTTTGTTGGACAGTGGCAGCAGGCCATACCTCATAGGGTTATAGCCGCTCTGTGAGCTCACACTGTGTGGGGGTAGTACTCAGTTTCTGCCCATCGCTGACTGAGAAGAGAGGGAGGGCAGAGAGAGACAGGACCCATACTGCCAAGAGGGTCTGGTCCTCTCCTTTCTCTGCCTGGGTTTTCTGCCGTAAAGGGGGAGGCAGCCAAGTATGGCTTAGGCATTTGGCTTAAGTGTCAAGGTTTATTTCCTGGCGTGCACTTTGCTGAGAGTCCAGCTGCTGGCCTGGCTACTTGAATTTCCCAACAAAGGCCCTTGCAGGCTCTTAGTTCATGCCTGCCTGCTGCCAGTGCCCGGCTTGTGACCCCGAGGGCAAAGGCTGCGCACACAAGTAATGCCTGCTCATCTGCCCCTCTGAAAGAGAGAATTCTTGGTGTCCAGTCCTAGGCCCTTACACTGGGGCCTCTGGGTTCCTCCCAGGGAAGCCTGTGGTGTGTCACATTCTAAGCCATGGTCTAAGCTTCACCTAGAGCCTGGACGTCCCCATTTCTCCCCTCCTCTTATACACAAGTCTCTAATTTATCTCTTGGACTAAGTTTCACCAACTGGAGAACACAGGAAAAACACTTTCTGTCGCCACCCTGGAGGCCGGAATAAGAGGTCAGGATGTTACAGGACCATGCTGGGTCTGAGTTCCAAGAAAGCTCTTCTGTGCCTCTTTCCCACGGCCATCATCAGTCCTTGGCATTTTTCAGTTTAAACCGGTTACATTCCAGTGGCTGTATGGGCTGGATGGCTAGGGAGGCAGGCAGCCTCTGCTAGACCTTGGGACGTAGGTGGGGCCGGGTGGAGATGGGGCACAGGGTCTGGGTGTAGGCAGGGGGAGGCACCCAAGGACCGGTGTGAACCGTTGGCAGTTCTGGTCCTGGCTGTCCTGTCAGGCCGAGGGGAGAGCTCACGCTGTCCCCGTCCCTGGGGGCTGTTTTCTTCCAACTAGAGTGACAGATGAAGTCTTCAACTTCCTGCTCGTGTGGTATTACTGCACCTTGACCATTCGGGAGAGCATTCTCATCAGCAATGGCTCCAGGTAACTAGAGGCCTGGCTGGTGGGATGGTCATTTGGGGGAACAGGGAGCCGACCTCACCCTGGGCGGAGAGACCATGCCTGATGCGGTTGGTGTAATGTCACCCACTTTATGGTCAGTCTCTTGCTGACAAGCAACAGAAACCCCAAGTCGGACTGGTTTCATGTCATTAGATTTGATTTCATGTCCTTGGAAATCTGTCGTCTCATAAAAAACCAGGTTCCCCTGGGACTGACTTCAGGTAAGGCTTCATTCAGGACTCAGACACTGTGAGTGAGACTCAATTTCTCTCCAGCTCTCACCCTCCCATTCTGTGCTGTTCTCAGGCTCTATGTAGGGTGCTACAGGGACGCTAGGCATACGTCATCACTCCCAGCGAACGGCACCGTTCCTTTCTTCTGTGCGTCTCACCAGCCTTGTCCCATTGGCTGGGTGCAGGCTGGACCATGTGCCTATCTCTGAACCAGTCATTGTCACCAGAGAATGCAAGGCTGTGATTGGCCAGGCTTGAGTGCTGTGTCCATCACAGCTCCAGGGACAGAGCTGACTGGGGCATCAAGGAAATGAAGAAAAGGCAAACACACACGGACACACACACACGGACACACACACACACACACACACACACGGACACACGGACATACACACACACACACACGGACACACGGACACACGGTCACACACAGACACATGGACACACAGACACACGGACACACACACACACACACACACACACACACACACACGGACACACGGACACACAGAAATAACCGAGTTCAGGTGGACTGGACTCTCTGATGGGCACAGGTGGACAGCCGCACTCCAGCAGCTCCGTGTGTTTATGATACAGAGTTGAACTGAGCTTTGGGTATTGCATGCAGCTGAACAAGGAGTCAGGCTACTACATGCAGATAAACAAAGAGGCAGGGTTATGGGATACAGCTGGACCAAGGAGACAGGTTTCGCTGATCTCAATAGGAGCAGTCTCTGTAGGGGAGCAATCTTCAGTCCGGAAATACCTGGGGGAAGAAAGCTCCAGGGGACATTTCTGCACATGACCATCGGCATTCGTAATTGGACCAGGAGGGAAAGGCTTTGCCATTTCTCTGAGCCCAGCTCAGGGTTGGCTTTGCCATTTCCTTGGAGGTCTAAGGCTTGGAGGCCTTTGACATGGCTGTGCTCATGCCGGCAGCACACATTCACTCAGGGCTTCCTCCGATCCCCACACGTGAAGTCACTTTCCTCTGGGTCCATCAGCAGATTGAAGGAAGTGTCGGGAGTGGGAGTGGGTCCCGGAGGACATTGTTCCTGGGAGGATGAATGGATTTTGGTGAAAGGAGCAGAATGTCTTCCACAAGAGAAGGGAGGAGGAGAGTGGACCAGTGATAAGGGTCTTGGGGAGTCTCTGAGCAGCTCTGGAGCGCTGGGCAGGCCCTGGCCTCTCTTTGGACTGTTTCAGTGTCCCTGGGAGAGCCACCAGGTCTCAATGTCAGTGTACGAATCTAGGAAGGAGGTTCCCGGTGCGTCTAAATTCAGGAAGACTTACTGTTTTTTTTCTTTATCTTTTGTCTGCTCTGCCCGCCTCTGAGCAGAGTCTTGGATCCCAGTTAAGGTCCATGATTTGGGGGACTGGAGAGATGGCTCAGCAGTTAAGAGCACTTGCTACTCCTGCAGAGGACCTATGTCTGGTTCCTAGCACCCATGTAGTGGCTCAGAACCATCTATATAACTCCAGCCCCGGGGGATTCAACACCCTCTTTTGGCCTCTGAGGACACTGAGCACACATGTAGAGCACATATATGCAAAACAGCCATACACATAAAATAAAAATACATTTTAAAAAAGGTTTTTTAAGTCGGGCGGTGGTGGTGCACGCCTTTAATCCCAGCACTCGGGAGGCAGAGCCAGGTGGATCTCTGTGACTTCTAGTGAGTTCCAGGACAGCCAAGGCTGTTACATAGAGAAACTCTGTCTCGAAAAACCAAAACAAAAAAAAAAAATGGTATTTTTAAAAGATCTATGATTTGGGGCTGGCAGGATTGCTCAGTGGGTCAAGAACTTGACCTCAGTTCCTGGGACCCACATAATGGAAGGAGAGAACCAACTATAAAGTTGCTTTCTGACCTCCATGCACTCCCACCCATAATAAATAAATAAATGTAATTAAAATATTTTTAAAAGATCTGAAATATCCTAGCAGTGGTGGCACATACCTTTACTCCCGGCACTTGAGAGGCAGGAAGATCTCTGTGAATTTGAGGCCAGCCTGATCCACAGAGTGAGATCCGGGACAGCTGGGGCTATACAAAGAACCCCCCACCCCCCCCCCCCCCCCCCCAAGAAAACCCAAACTGGGTCGTCTGTCAACCCCTGCAATCACCAAACACCGGCTCACTTTCTGCCTGGTGGTGATCTCTTGCAGCAGGGTCTTCCTGCGTGCTCGAACCTGAACACTGAGCTGAGAGGTGGGGACGGTGCTGTGCTGCCAGCAGCCTACCGGGGGCACAGCCATGCTTAGGGGCATAGCCTGTGGCGTGCAGATGAGGTCAGTGTCCTCAAACTGCCCTCCTCCTGGTCCTTGTCCATGCCTCGGTTACCCTCTCTGTGCACCACCCGGGCCACGGGTTCCTCACATTGTCCGTCAACCCACTCCCCGTTTTATTTATTTGTTTATTTCTTTTTCTTTTTTGTCTTTGGAGACCGAATCTTCAGTAGTAGCCCAGCCCGGGCTCCTCCTGCTTTAGCCGCCCCCCTCAGGTGCTGGGATGACAGGTATGCACCACCATGTCCCGCAACAGCTCTCCCACTTTTTTCCGGGTGGTTATTGTTGAAACAGGGTCTCACTGACGTAGCCCTGGCTGGCCTGGAACTTGTTATGTAAACCAGGCTGCCCTTGGACTCACAGATTTCCCCCCTTCTGGCTCCCAAATGCTGGGATTAAATGCATGTGCCACCACACCTGGACCCCCCCCCCCCCCCCCCTCTTTTTTTTTTAACTCTTCCGGTCCCTGTGAACTTGCTGCCAGGCTTGTCTCTGTCACACACATTAAGAGTGCTGGGCGGCTGGAGAGAAATGGCTCAGTGGTTAAGAGCATGGATCGTTCTTATAGAGGACTGAGTTCGATTCCCAGCACCCACACCCATCGGCTCACAACTGCCTGTAACTCTAGCTCCAGGGGGTCCAGCAAACACACACAGTCACACACATGCACAGACAGATAGATGGACAGACAGACACACATAATAAAGGACTCCTGAGAGCCTGGGTGGTCTTTGGTAGTGGCTTTCATGTTGGAGTGGTTACCCTGCCTCGGTTTGCTAATTTAGTGTGCTTAGCTGTGGACAGGCCATTACCAGAGAGAGAAGAACAGAATTACCAAGAGAGGGTCCCCTGGAAAGACCAGGCTCATCAGGGGTATTAAAGGTGTCAGGAGTGTGGAGTTCCAGAGCCACGCCTCACCTGCCTCAGTTCAACAGGAGCTGTTC
>CABHPP010107124.1:0-14734 GCA_902168425.1 Peromyscus attwateri
ACACTGTACCACACACACACACACACACACACACACACACACACACACACACACAGAGAGAGAGAGAGAGAGAGAGAGAGAGAGAGTAAAATAAATGTTAAAAAAAAAGCAAAATTGGGGGCTGGAGAGATGGATCAGCAGTTAAGAACACTGACTGTTCTTCCAGAGGACCTAGGTTCAATTTCCAGCACCCACATGGCAGCTCACAACTGTCTGTAACTCCAGTCCTAGGGTACTAAAACACCAATGTACATCAAATAAAGAAGTTATATTTTTTAAAAAATTGTACCCCTCTATATAAGATATTCATAGTAGAGGAAGCCGAGTTGAGGGACATACAGGATTCGCTGACCTACTCTCATGGCTTTGCCACACATCTTAGACCATTCTAAGTTTTATAAAAATCTTTTAAAAGCCTGGCGTGGTGGCACACTTCTTTAATCTCAGTATTTGGGAGGCAGAAGCAGGTATAATTTCTGTGAGTTCAAGGCCATCCAGGGGTGCATAGTGAGACCCCGTCTTTAAAAATATCTTAAAAAGGAGAAGCACAAGAAACAGAAGCAAGAAGCAGAGGTGATAAGGGGGGAGGAAGAGGAAAAGAAGGGGGAAGGGAAGAAGAATCTGGCCTTCCTGTATGCTTACCTGTGATGGTTTCTGTGTGTCTATAAAACTTATGCCTAATCCTGTCACAATATAAAAGCACCCACCATAATACCTTCTCGTTCTTGTGTCCCCAAAGCCAGCATAGTGCTTAGCAAATGATAAGTGCCCGGTGTCTCCTAAGTAAATGTCTGCTGTTACATCAAATGATGGCGGGGGCAGTACCGAAGTTTTCATTGGAAGCTAACTGGAAATTATAGGGAGAAGAACTGAAAAGTCTCAGAGGTCATAAACAACATGTAGACACTGCTTGCTTGTCAGCATGACAGACTTGGCAGACACACAGTGATGGATAGATCACAACATCTCTTGTAACCCTACACAGTGTTTACACTTCCACACTCATTCCCTTGCAGGTAAAGAGCCCCAGGTCAGCTGGGGTTGTTCACTCCAGGTGAGACTGGCAGGCTGCTGGCACATCCTGGGAGGGTGTGGGCCGTGTGTCAAGTGTTTGAAAGCCAGCGAGGGTGGAGAGCAGAAGAACGGGTTGGGAGAAGGATGACACACAGGGTGAATCGCCAGTTGGGCAATTCTATCCTCAGCCCTTGAATCAATGGGCTGCGTGACCTTGGCCAAGTCTCTCCCTCCTGTGGGTTCCAGTGTCTGTGTCTGTAAAATGAAGAGTTGGATTGGGCAGTCTCTGAAGTTCCTTCCAGGATTTACGCTTGGCGATTGGCGTGAAGTCTGTGGACAGCCGTGGGAGCAAGCAAGTAAGTGTGTCTTGGGAGCCTGTGGCAACTGGACCATTGGCTCCAGGTTGGCGGACATCTTCAGCAACAGGAAACCATGCTAGGCATTCTGGAAGTGGGGAGCTGTGGGGAGAGCTGCTCCTCATGGTGTCTTAAGAACCTAACTGGAGTCTATCAGAAGGGAGCACTTCCAGGGACTGGAGTGGGCAGATGTGTGGCATGTAATATAACGACCATGTTTGGGGGAAGTTTTTGTGTATCAGCTGAGAGTTTTAAGCATTCACTTTGAACACTGAAATTATCCACTTGCACATTGATGCACTGTACTGCCTAGAACGTGGCTGAGTGTTCTTCAGTTGGACTGTTGAAATTGTGAACTGTGGCTAGTTGTAGCTTGAGGATATAGACAACCAAGTTATAGAAATTTAGAATTCTAAAAAATTTAGAATTTTTAAACAGGGTCATTTATTTTGAAGTTTACCTGGTCATTGGTTACATGGAGCTTAAAAAATGGGTCTTAATTATTTTTATAATAATAATTTTATTTATGTGTATTGACTGTGCAAAATAATGGGTTTCATTTTTATTTTATATCCTATCCACCCCATCACTCTCTAGTGCTGCCTTCTGCTGACTTTCTTCTTTTGTTAACAGTCCATTTTCTCCTTCCATGTGTTTTCTTTTTTTAATCTAAGGAGAGAAAATGTGAGGTGTTTGTCTTCCTGGGGATGGCTTATTTCACTTAACATCATGTTTCTCAGTTCTGTCCATTTCCCCCCCCCAAAGATGATTTCATTCTTTTTCATGATTACCTAAAACTCCAATTTGTGTATATATACACTACACTTTTTTAACCCATTGGCTGGTAAGTGGGCTGATCCCACAGCTTGACTGTGGCTGACAGAGTCATAATAAATACGAATGTGAAGATATCTCTGTTGTGTACTGATTTTCAATTTTTTGGACCCAGGACCAGAGCAGCTTCAGTCTGTCGGTATTCTAAGTTTTTTAAGGACAGTAGTGATGGTTTTTGACAAGTACATTAAAGGTTTCTTGGGAAGTACAAGGAAAAGTAAATATTTAGCTCAGCATATTGACACTTGACTATAATCTCAGTATTTGATAGGCTAAGTCAGGAAAATTGTGAGTCTGAGAGCAAGATGGACTATATAGCAAGTCCCAGGCCAGGCTGGACTGCATAGTGATATTTTGTCTCACAAAGAAAAGAAATGAGAGCAGATCTGCCTAACTATGTGACTATGTCTTAACCTCTGAGATAACATGGGTTAGTCATCATGGACAGTATCATGGTCTAACAATTCTGAGAAGATTCTTTCTGTTCCCTGGCACCAGAATTTCAATGTCTTTGAAAGAACTGGATATATGAAGGTCTAAGGTTTCCTCAGGGCGACTCCTTTCAGTTCTAGTGTTCCTTAGAAAAATAGTACACAATGATTCATGTGAGTCATTTGCTGCCTGTCTTGAAGGTTTTGAATTTGAATTCTAGTAAATAAAGCACCAGTCAAATGTTAGGGTGGCCACGTGTCCTTAGAGGACCAACACTGATGTGGGATAGAAACAAAATAAAGTCTCTGTGTATGTTTGTGGGGGGTGGGGGTGAGAGTGTGTGTTGGGGGGGTGCAGCTAGAACTAAGAGTGAAAGAAAATGGAGTAAGCTTGAAGTCCCAGAATGAGGAGCCAAAACATGCGAAGAGTAATAGTTAATATGACTGAGAACTCTTTGTCAGGCATGGTTCAAAATCATTGACTATAGTGATCACAACGGTACTCTGGAAGTATTCACAAGTGGAAAACTCAGGAGTATAAAGGTTAAATGTTCACCCTAGGACAATCAGGGGTACCTTGTAGAGGTAGGATACAGATTAGGTGGTTCAATTGGAGAGCTGTCATGACTAATCACTATACTTTGAAAGTCATAACTTTTCAAGGTTGTATCTGACTCAAATTCTGTGTCTCTAGCATACAGCCTGAGGCTGGAAGGTAAGAGGTCTTATTGAATGTTCCCAAGCTGAACAGAGCCCAGTAAATTCAACCTGGTTCCTGACCTGGTTCCTAGCACCTGGAGTTATGGTAGGCTCTGTTGGGCTCAGGAATACACTAGGGAGATAAAAATTGCTCGCCAGTCCCTGAGGGCTGGCAGCAGAACCCTAGTCTAACATGATGATGGAGGATCATAGGCAGCATTTCCTTCCCTTCAGGGCACTAGAAGGGAGAGGAAACCAAGGGCACTTAAGAACCCAGAGCCAAGCGAAATGGGGAAGAAACTTGTCATTATACAGCACACTCTGGGAGCTCACTCTACACCAGCCCATACGGTGGGCACTGGACACAAGTGTAGAATTAGATAGGGCCTCCTGTGTCCTACTCTAGCTGTCCTTAGGACTTCTCTCCTGGTTTGTATGGGCAGACAGTACTAATTCTAGGTCGCATTATTGCCTTCAGTGGACTTTTAAATGTTTATCTCACTGACCACTAATTGAAAGCTAGACATGGCTTGGATAAACTTCGGGTCCATTGGATGAACATTCTGGAACAAGGATACTTGTAATACTGCTTATGAACAGCAACAAAAACACTTGTCTTTTCCTGGCAGGCCTGAGTTCTAAAAATTAAAAATAAAAAGATGCCGGGGTCTCCATGCTTCCTGCTAGCTTCTCCCACTGTCCCCCGAGGCCTGCATACAAATGGAAGCCTTTCCTTTCCTTCCTCAGCATGTATGGACACACAGAAAACTAAAACGTACTTAAAATCAATTACACAGAAATAGGGTGCAAATTCACCGTTTCTGTCTTCAACTTAGCGTCATTGGCTCAATTTAGGATGCTCAGCTCTTGGATCTTTTAGTCCTCCTCAGTCTGGAATTGTGGGACACCCAGTCAGAGAGAAGCCGGAGCGGGGTCCTGTAGGGAATCATAGATCTGGGGGACCCTAAGTTCTCTCATATCCTGCTGGGCTCTGGGGCCCCAAAATGTTACTTCTTGGGGTGTCTGTCTGTTCTGCCTCCTGGGAAAAGGCTGGAAGGCTTTTTCACAGGGAGCCACCACCAAATGCTCCTCAACGAATGTAGAGTTCATTAGACACAAGAATCAGGGAGAAGGAATGAGACCGGTTCCTGGGACTTTTAGTTGAGCAGAGGTCTCCTCGTTAGCAGCCATCAATTCCGTTTATGCAGCATCCGT
This sequence comes from Peromyscus attwateri, assembly GCA_902168425.1. Lineage (NCBI taxonomy): Eukaryota > Metazoa > Chordata > Mammalia > Rodentia > Cricetidae > Peromyscus > Peromyscus attwateri. Next base: position 4,550 of record CABHPP010107124.1, read on the forward strand.
TAAGGTGGAAGACAATAAAGATTCTGGGAAGGAATCCTTTTTCCAATTTGCTATCACCCTCTGTCCCCTCACTAGTAGTCTGTCCATGTCTGTACTGTATGCTGATTCACCAATCAGGGCCTGTGATCTTATGTGACACCGTCATCCGTTCGTCACAGAAGCATTTTGCGTTGTTTGGACCACTGCAGCCGGTTTTTCCCTTCGGCTATAGATGCAGACAACAGGATTATTAGTAGACAATTATTTAGCACCAGGCCTGTCACAGACATAGAAGAGAATTACACAGTCGTGCATTTATAGTTAGAACTCAAAGAGATGTAAAAATAATAAGAAACCCTGTGGTTTAGGTGGTGATGTTAAAGCCCTTATTGGCTTCAAAGATCTTAAATTGCACAATAGAATAACCCCAGCTTTTGTCTATCTTTCCAACACGAAACCACTCAAGAGCAGTGAAGAAGTGAACATGAGAGCAAGGGCATGCGCCTTCAGGGCGAGTTCCTCTGAGAAGTTTGTGCTGTCCCAGGACAACCCAGGTCAGGGCTTTTGTGAATCAACTTTAAAAGGAGCCAGATAAATTTGTGGCCCGAGATAGCATCTCCAGTGCTAGACAGGATAGTGGCTTCCCAGGCTTTGTTCCTCTTCAATCTCCTGGGTCACACAGGCCACAGGAGCATGCTGGGAATATCCCCCCCCCCCCCCCCCAGGGTCCTTGCTGGTATTCAGTTTTCCCTTAATGAACAGTCTCATTTTTCCATCTCCACCCCTCTCCCAAATGTGGGATGGTTTCTGGGTCAATGAAGTTACTCGCTCGTTGTTTAGGAAGCTTAGTGTAACTTCCCTGTGAAGACCGCAGTTGCGGGCGAACCCTTCCGCACTTTAACTGGAAACCAGTTCTGCAGACGCTGCTGCTTCAGTGACCCCAGAGACTCTTTTTTTTTTTTTTTTTTTTTTTTTTTTTTTTTTTTTTTTTTTTTTTGGTTTTTCGAGACAGGGTTTCTCTGTGTAGCTTTGCGCCTTTCCTGGAACTCACTTGGGAGACCAGGCTGGCCTCGAACTCACAGAGATCCGCCTTGCTCTGCCTCCCGAGTGCTGGGATTAAAGGCGTGCGCCACCACCGCCCGGCCCCCAGAGACTCTTGCTTTCGTTTACAAATCATTCCCTGGAACTGTCAGCAGGAAAACAAAAAACAATCTTGTTAAACCCGAGGGCAAGTAGACCCATAACTCTATAGTAATGGCAGAATTCGGAGAGTATTTAAATTCTAATAAAAACAGCTCAAATGCACTTTAGACATCTTTGCATTCTAGGCCTTGCCTGCTCTGAGAGCTTTCTAGACATTCTCTTATTTATTTCTCCCATAATTCTTATGGCATGGGCATTATGTATTATTATCCCAGTTTTATAGGTGGGTATTATTACACCTCAACCTTACAACAGAATTTCTGGCCAAACACCCAATTGTCTACGTAATGTCTCTGTGTATACATTCATTTGGAGGTTACAAGCTTGAAGTGTCCCAAACATGGGTCAGTGAGATGGCTCAGCAGATAAAGGCGCTTGCTGCCAAGTTGATGGTGACCTGAGTTCAATCCCTAGGACCCACACAGCGGAAGGAGAAAATGTATGGCAGCTAGTTGTCCTCTGAGATGTGTGTGAGTGCCTTGGCACGTGAGTGGCTTGCACACACACACACGCACGCACACACACACACACACACACACACACACACACACACAAAATGTAAAAACTTAAACTACCCCAAACCTGACCCCTACTATTGCCTTTCTCATTCTCCTGCCTCCAACATCCAACAAACCTACACCTCTTCAGACTTCCTCATGCAGGTAATGGCAATTCTTGTCTTCAAGCTGCTGAGCCCCCAAATCCTCAGAGTCATTTTTGACTCAGCATTTTCCCTTATGCCCGACCTCCAATCCGGTCAGCAAATCTTGTCAAACTGTATCCAGACTCTGACAGCTTATCCGCCCCCCCCCCCCCCTCCCCGCCCCCCCCCCCCCCCCCCCCGCCCCCCAGGCCCTCCCCTGGCTCAAACCATCCTCTCTCTTACTTCCTTCTACTTCCTGCCCTCCAAATCTATCCTCATCATGGTAGCAGGGAACTTTGTTAAAATGCAAATTCAGGACCTTCGGGGCTTTTATCTGACTCAGAGGAAAGTCACAATTTTCTCTGACCTCATCAGCTCGCTCTGTCTCGCTCATTGGCTGCAGCAACTCTGGTCTGAATTTTCCTTGGGAAAGCCAAGTCTGCTCCTGTCCCGGAATTGTCACCTCTGTTTACCCTCTGTTACTCTGGCTGGGTCTCTCTGCTTCCATAGCCACAGGGCTTGAACCAGTTCTCCAGACACCCTCATCCCCCACCCCCGCCTCCAGGTCTTAATTCCTGTGTCGCTTTCCTAGAATGGCCCACCTAGATACCCGATTTGGTTTACAGGTTTCCTGTTCCTGGTTCCCCAATACTGACTACCTCCAGACACAGCATATATTTTTCTTATTTATTGTCTGCTTCCCTCCAGTGGAATCGGTGAGCTGAGTGGACAGGGATTTTTGTTTGATTTCTTGTCATGGTATCCCCAGTGGCCAGAGTAGGAGCTAGCGCATAGCGTATAAGGGCACTCACCTTGTTGAATGCCTGAATAAAAGAAGGAAGTGAGACTCGCGTGACTTTACACAAATACTAAATGGCAACCCCTGAGGCTTCGATTGCAGAACTTAGATTTAACAAATATAGCCAGTATTGTTTTCGACAAGCCTTCCCAGTGAGAAATCCCTCTGCGTACTTAAAGATGAGTAAGGGAAAAAATCCTTAATACAGCTTGTGTCCAGCGCTGGCTAAAGCCCAAAGGGGCCAGCCTTGAATAGAGGATTTCCTATGCTTTAGGCTTCTGCATTCATTCTGCATGTGCTGCCTCCTTTGAACAAGTTAAGCAGAGACCGGAGGCTGCCAGCCTGGCGTCTTAAGAGATGAGATGCCAGTGTTCTTCAGATAGTTGTCACCTGGGGTCATCTTGCCCACCTGGAAGAATTGTGTTTATCTCAAGAAGAGAACTGAGGGCTTTATGGTAGACCAGGGCTTAACGTTGGTTGTGACTCTGCCGCCTTGAACTGCCTGTGGAGGTATGCTGGTCCATATGGGCCTGGGCCTAGCGGCTGGCTTTAAGTCAGGGCTGTCTCCTTTGTTATGGAAATGGAGCTTCAGTGGAGGTCAATGTTGGTGAATAAACATTAGCATCCTGGTGTCCTAAATTTCTGCCATCTCTAACAGGCCTGGGTAGCACACTGCTTATCTTTGGGGTATTATGGAGACAATGTTCCCTTAGATAAGTTCCGCTTTGTGTGACTTAGTGACTCCCAAGTGAATCTGTTAGAAAGTCCTGTACAAGATCAATTCTATTACTTCATGCTTCTTCTATATCATATATACACATTTGTAGGAGATATATGATTTTATCATGTATACATGCATGTGCTGGGTGATATGATGCCTATTTCCTACAATTTAGGATGTCCACATTTGTGGCTCTTACCATGGAGTTTGTATTTTCAGTACACCATGTTTTCTGTACATTTTGGTCACCATCTCAAGACATGGAATGCATGTATATTTTAGATGTTATGTCATAACAATACATGTGTAACCTTTTCATTTTTAAAACGTTCGTTTTTATTTTATGAGTGTGAATGTTTTGACTGCATGCATGTCTGTGTGCCATGTGCTTGCCTGGTGCTCTCGGAGGTCAGAAGAGGGCATCGGATCCCTTGGAGCTGTTGGGAATTGTACCTGGGTCCTCTACAAGAGCAACAACTGCTTTTACCCACTTATCCATCTCTTTAGTCTCCGTTTTTTCACTTTTAAAAAAAGATTCATTGGAGCTGGAAAGATGGCTCAGTGGTTAAGGGTGAGTAGTGCTCTTCCAAAGGACATGAGTTCAGCTCCCAGCACCTACATTGGGGGACTCCCATTGCTTATAATTCTAGGTCTAAATGACTGACATTTCTGACCTCCAAAGGCACACACACACACACACACACACACACACACACACACATACACAATTAAAACTTCATTTTAAAAAAGAGTGATTCATTGTATTCAGTCTGTGGGTATACTGACATTTACTTGGCCAGTCCTCTATTGACAGACAGGAAGTTTGTCTCCCATCTTTTTCTATAACAAATAATGTTGCAGCAGTGTCTTCATGGCAGACCTATTTGCCAATGTGAAAACGTATTTGCAGGATAATGTTCTAAAAGTAGAGGTCGTGTGTCGAAGGGTGTGTGTGCTTGTAATGTCAGTAGGTAATGCCAACGTTTCCTCTGTAACCTTTCTACTAATTTTCATTCCTATCAACAGCATGTGTGAGAAGTCAGATGTTCTCAGCTTTAGGTTCACAGACCCTGAAATTGTATGTAATCTTTTGCTCATACGTGAGTTTGTTTTCTTTTAAAATTCATGTGTGTGGAGGTCGGAGGACATCTTGCTGGAGTTGATTCTCTCCTTCCACCGTGTGGATTTCAGATCCCAAGTTCAGGTGGTCAGGCTTTGTGGCAAGCGCCCTTACCGACTGAGCTTCTCGGGCTTGACTCTGTTCTCTTCTGGGAGAAGTCCAGATGTGAATGTCACCAGATTATCAAATGACTAAAATCACTGCTTGGCCAGGCCTGGTGGGTGGCTCATGTCTATAATCCCAGCACTGGGGAGGCTGAGGTAGGCAGAACACCTGACGATGCCAGCCTGGGCTATGTAACAAATGGTGGGCTAGCCTGGGCTACATAAACACTGTCTCAAGCATACACACCCACACTCACAGACCCACATACTCAGAGAAGAGGGGGGAGGGAGAGAGAGAGAACAAAGATTAAAATCAACACTTGGAGAAAGCCTTACATTTGAAAATCCAATGTAAAGAAAAGGTTTGCAAGAAAAATCACTGGAAATGTCTTGTGTATTTACAATAAAAATGAAATCCGTAAGATAAAATCCATGCACTTACTTTAGTAGACTGTTTTATGAGCCAAGTGCACCCGTTCTAAGAAGACTAGGGCAAATCCCACAACAGTAAAATCTATGTGTAACAAAAAGTTATCCAGCTAACACTGGCTTCTGTTTGGGGATAGCTTTTGACATAGTTCAGTACACAGAGCTTAGCGCAGAGCTGTACCTGGTACACCCTCAGTGTCTGAGGTTCATGACCTCTCCCATGACCTCCTGTTCTAGAAGATGCAGCATTTCAGGCTTCTGGTTATAATGAGGTTGGCCTAAAGTGATGTACTCAGCCAAGAAGGGCCAGTGGGGACTGCAGATGCGTCAGCCTGGGTCTTGGCTCTCAGGTACTGAAACCTCCTCACTCTACTTCTCCTCTCAGCTTGGGTCACAGCATCTGTGACAGACATACATGGACCCTTAAGATCTTCTCTCTTATTCCTTTGACCATTTACAGGCCAGGAAACCCTCACTGACATGCTGGCCGTGTTATGTGGATCAACAAGTAAAGGGCAATTAATTGTGAAGTAAACACTAATTATTGTAATCATTGTCAGTTCCGGCCTGGGTTCCTGACAGAGAGAACCGGCTTGCACAGTGACTCCCAGAGGGAGTTTATAATACCCTACAAAGTTATACGGGGTGTGTCCTCCACTGAAGTATGTGAGGAGTACTTCAAAGTCTTTCCAAATGCTTGAGTCCACACTGGCATGCTGTTCTGTGTAAAGTGGCTCCAGAGAACCTAACCACAGTCACCAGTGTCAGAAGGGCTAGCGTGGGGCAGAGCATGTGGAGTTTCTGTCACAGGTCCAGAGAAACCAGGAGCAGTGGGGAGGCAGTTGTTAGCCCAAGAATGGGGAGGATGCGGGCAGATAAAGCAACCACTGGCACTGACCATTTACTATGTGTAGAGCATTGTCCTAAGTGACAGAGGATCCTAAGTGTGACCTAGGCAAGTTCTATACTTTAGAGTGCTTCTGTATGAGACAATAAAATCCATCCACCCATTCTACATTCATCCATCCTACATGCTTTTCATCCTACACCAGTCCATCCTGCATCATCCTGTGAGTGTCCTGAGCATCTACTATGTGGCATCCATACAGCACCAGGGATACAGCAATTAACAAGACGAAGATTTTTGTTCCTCACAGATGGTAGATAAGAATTCCTCGAACATGATGTGCAAGTTCTCTTGGAGAATAAAATTAGGACATTAGCTTGAAACAGAGGAGTTATATGGTCTAGTAGGACTATAACTCTGACTAAGAAAGCTGAAAGGCGGCAAACTGTATCCTACTTTGAGAGCCGTTAGTGTGTATGTGGAATGATCTGCCTGGGCTAGACAACAGTCCGAGGAAAGAGCTTTGTGAATTTATTCCTGGTATTTATCTGAAGACAGGACAGCAGGTACTGAGTGAGCGCAGTGACCCAGGCCACTGGAAGCATTCCGCTCCCACTCTTTCCCGGACTCCCCATTCTCTCTGAGCTCACTCCTCTGGGTTTTGGTCCTGGGAAGGCCACTTCAGTCATCTCAGGGTACCACGTACACTATGTGCAATGACACTCTCACAGCTGGAGTCGCTGGTTTCTTTGGTGACTGACTTCCCTCTGGCCGGCCACAATCTGCATGAAGGAAGGGGCTCTGCCAGTCTTTTCTGCCACTGAATCTCATTTCCTGGCACACACAAGCATTCTGGAAATAACTGTTAAGTGACTGAATTAAATGAAAGACTGAACGAATCTGACTTCCAGGAAGGTTTTCCTATAAAAGAAGAATGTTCTGAACAGAACAGAGACTTTCACTTTGGAAACCCTTGGGAACTATGTCCTTACAGCAGCACTTAACCATAGGCTAGAAAATGCAAGTGCTGGTTGTTTTTTGTTTTGCTGTTTGTTGTGTTTGTTTTTTGTCAACTTGACACAAGCTAGAGCCATCTGGGAGTATAGAACCTCAGCTGAGAAAACGTCTCCATCAGATTGACTTGTAGACAAGTCGGGGGGGGGGGGGCATTTTCTTGATTGCTAATTGGTGGGGAGGGAAGGTTCATTTCTTTCTGTTGTATACCCCAAAAGAGTAGTGTGGATGATGACACGGACTGAATGACCCCAGGAAAAGGCCAGTTGGAATGGTTTCCCAAAGGCTTCACAGTGGGATATTACTCCAATGACTTCGCCTCCATGATCTCACAGGATCCAGACTCTGGCTCTTGGCCCAGGAGGCTCAGAAATGCGGTTCGCCAGTACCCAGTGGTCTAAGTTTCCAACGTTGCTGTCTATAATCTGGAGACCAACTTCCTAAAGGGAAAGAAAATTTGGATTGCCGAAGATATCAAATGCTCCAGTCTTAGGAAGAGGCATTCAGCCCTGTAGGCAGGCCACACGAACACTTCTCTAGTCACTGGCCAGCTTGCCAAGTCACAGTAAGAAATTCAGCTGGGGAAGGACACCCACATCCACCGGCTTGTGTATTCATGTCCTGTAGGTGGACCTGAAGCCAGAGTTTGAGAATCAGAACTCTAATTAGTTTGCTTGGTAAGTTTGGATTTAAGCGGGGGAAACACTGGAAGAATGTTTTGAGGCATCTGGCTTACATCTCTATAATAGGAAGATGCTTGGCTCAGAATTACCTCAGCTGCCATCTTCACTGCCTTCGGAACTCAGCCGCTCTGCGTGGGATCTGCTGAGCCGTGGCTGCTCTGACCTCCTTATGCTCTCATGGCTAGTCAGCCTCCTTCTGAATGAGCCTTCCCTCCAAGTTCACCAAGTTTTCCCAGTCTGAGAACCACCGCTTCTTTAAGGAGACTTAGCTGATACCTGCTCTAATCCATTGTGTGTCGATGCCCTAGCTTAACCCTCAGAGGACAATCTCATTTCTAATTCTCTCGAAGTTGCTCACTGACGCTAACTGCTAACACTTTACAGCCTGGAGATTCTGGGGCCCTCTGAGCCCCAGGTGGCTTAGGACAATCTTACTTAGCACTGTCAGAATTTTATGAACTTCGCTGATTGTATCTCATTCCATTCACCTGTTTCTTTGTAATTAAAACACTCATGTCAGTCATTTTATCCTCAGACCCCCAGAGATCCTCCTGCCTCTGCCTTCCAAGTGCTGGGACTAAAGGTGCGTGCCACCACACCTGGCTGCTTATTAGCTTTTGAGGTAGGGTCTTACTATGTAGAGAGGCTGGCCTCAAAGTCAAGATCTTCGCGCTTCAGGATCTTGAGTGCTGGGATTACTGGCGTGTGCTAACTCGCAGCTAAGGGGGTTTGTCTGTTTGTTTTAATTCCCCTGATTGAAAGTATGACACTCATTGAATGTGGCCACAGGAAGGACAAGCACAGGTATAAAGTGTTGAAACTTGGCGTGAAAACTATTACAAGATTAGGGCTTGGTTAACAGGGTACAGTCCTACCCTTGTTCCCCAAAAGCGGACTCACAGGGCAGCAGGGCCAGACACAGTAGGGACAAGAACCAAATCCTAGACGGGAGCGTCCGTTCCATCTGAGACCACAGTTGGTGGTGGGGTGGCCAGGTGGGGTGGTACTTGGGATAATAACAGCGTGGGGAAGGTAGAAGGATGATGTTTGAGGCCAGCCTGGGCTACATAAAGAGACCCTATTTTAGAGAGAGAGACAGACAGACAGAGAGTTTTATTGTCCTGAAGTATATGTTACCGTGAAGCTAAGGCTGAGTGCCTCTTAGATGCAGAGGTCTTACCCGCTAATCACTTCTGGATAAATGAGGACATCTTCTGTTGCTTTCCCCAGACAGCACAGATGTGGGTGTTATTGAACTCCCACGCTGCACCAGATGCGGGACTATGAACCTCATTTTGCCTGCAACAAGCTTGGGGATTTCTTACCTCTAATCGAAACCTTTAGGTGTTCAGTAGCATAACGTGGTCGCTGATATGTGATGGGACTGGGTTTCCAAGGCAGGTCTGTTTTGAGAAAAAACTCAAGATACTGCCATTGTGCTGTGCTGACCTTCAATAACTTCAGGTCTATAAGAAAAAAGATGTTATAATTTGAACTTTTTTTCCCTTTTTCCTTTCACTTGCACTTATTTTGTGCTAGATTTGTTCTGGTGCCAAAAGTTTGTGTTCTGCAGCTCCCTGGGGATGTAGTTCTCTTTTGGGTGGGTTTTTGGTGAGGTTGTCTCGGGGAGGCAGGAACGCTCACCTGCAGGTTAACCTGACCGTGCATCTTAAGGTCAGCTACACATCTTGGGTGCTTGGCCCCCCTGGAGATGTTCAGTGACTAGAGAATCAGCATTACCTTCTGCATTTTAAAGCGTGTACAGCAAAAAGTCAGCACTCTTTCGGGGCAGCCCACTGTTTGGCCCGGGCATTCCTACTAACCACCGTAACACCTCAAGAATAGCACAGCGTGGGTTTTTAAAGCGATATCGCTCAGACACTCAGTGGCTTTTCCGATATGCATAGCCTTGATGGCCGGGGCAGTTTCGCAAGTGTCCTTAACATGGACGTGAAGATGTGAACCTCTTCATTTGCATGCTTTTATGACTTTATAGGCTTTTCTGGGTCAAGAGAGCAGGGAACCATTTTCACAGGTCACCCCAGGCCACTTATAGGAAGAACTCAAACTGTCCAGTCCTGATGGTCAGTGTGAGGAGAGCACAAGGCACTCTGAACTCAGAAGGTAGGAGGGGGCTTCATTTCACAGTGCGGCAGTCAGACTACTTGGGTTCAAATTCAGACACCACCACCTGCCTGCCGTGAGGTGTGGGGAAGACTTATTGTAACATGGGGTAATGGCAGGACTCCCTCTCCAGGGCTATTGTGAGGACTAGACCTGTTAAGTCATATAAGGACAGTGCTTAGACAATATGCTAGCCAGTGTGGGTGCAGTGATGTATACACATAGGAAATGCTCGGAGAAATTAGCCATTATCTTGATTAAATTCAAGTCATGTTTTTAGTCTAATCTAAGCACTTGAGTGGATTCAGGAGGCATTGCATCTGCATTAACTCCATAATTTTAAGTTCCTTTTCTGAGGTGGGTCACTTGTCAAATACATCAACTTGACCATTTTTCAAATGTTTATTTTATTATTATTGTGTGTGTGGGTGTGTATGTATGATATCTGTGTAAGTGAAGGCATGTGTGTACCAGTGTGTGTGTGTGTGTGTGTGTGTGTGTGTGTGTGTGTGTGTGTGT
>CABHPP010107124.1:14744-72375 GCA_902168425.1 Peromyscus attwateri
GTGTGTGTGTGTGTGTGTGTGTGTGTGTGTGTGTGTGTGTGTGTGTAGGGGTAACTTTTGGGAGTCGGCTCTCTCCTTCCATCATGGGCTCTGAAGATTGAACTTGGGTCACAAGGCTTGCATACCAAGCCCGTCTACCCACTGAGTCATCTTGCCAGCCCCACCTTAACTAAAAGATCCTACCCTGAGCAGCAAGATAGCTCAGCAGGTAAAGGTACCTGCTGCCAAGCCTACCTGAGTTCAATTCTTAGAAGCCCACATAGTGGAAGGAGAGAACCAACTCCCAAAAGTTGTCCTTTCCTCTCCTCTCCTCTCCTCTCCTCTCCTCTCCTCTCCTCTCCTCTCCTCTCCTCTCTCTCTCTCTCTCTCTCTCTCTCTCTCTCTCTCTCTCTCTCTCTCTCTCTCTCACACACACACACACACACACCAACATAAACACCAGACCTCACCCAGAACTCTTGGTCACACTTAGGCCATCCCTATAGTTTATTCAGCCCTTCCTAGAAGTGCTCGCCCAGAGAGACCATGAGTTCACTGGACAGTTGCCCTGTAGAGGGTTCCAGAAGACCTCTGTCTTTAGAACTTCCTAGGACAGCCCATTCTTTGCATGCCTTGGAGCTCAGCATGCTCGGAAATCTTCGCAGCCTGTGGGTGATGCTCCAGATGACTGAGCTCGCGGGACAGGGTGAGGCAGTCCCAGCGACTCCAGGAAGGAAACCAAGTCTGTCAGACCAGACAGCTGCAGACCAATTAAAATGGCACATGAGGCAATTGAGGGCTTTTCTAAGGAGCCACACAATACCGGATAATGACAGGCTTGGGCAGGGATGTCCTGTGACTTGAACTTGGATGACTTAGGTGACAAGGTTCAAACAGCAAGGATAAAACACCTGCAGAGCATGAATTCATCCTTTGAAAGCGGTTCTTTAATGTGGTTTCATTTTCACAGACATGTATGAAACCCGGGCAGGAAAAAGCACTGTATATTACAGGACCCAGAAAGAAAGCTGCTTTTCACAGCAGGGGTGGGGGGGTGTCCCCTTCCACCTGGACAGCTGAGATGACCCCTTCCTACTCTCCCTGTTGTTTCCCAGTCACAATCCATGCAAAACAGAGTTGGCCACCTAATTCTCGCACTTGCTGCTACCACGTCCCACACAGTAAATGTAGATATATCACCAACGTCAAAAACCCCATTATCCACCCCAATGAGTCTAGGAAGGCTTTCCTCGAGTTCTGTCATACTGTGGACCCCATACAGCAGCCGTGATGCTTCACCACCTCTCCCTCAGTCTTGCTCCTTCCCGGGTCTTCTCACCTTCTCAAATCTACCAGGAAGCATCACGAGGTTTTATTTTGCCCAAAGCTCGTCTGGAATGCCACTCTTCACCTAAGCATCCCACGTGTGTCTGCCTCCTCCGAGGGTTGTATCTGTGCCCACAGCATCCTCCACTTTACCATTCATCCATCTCTCCTGGGGCACAGCTTTCTTTCTGGTTCTGGGATTGGCTTTGTCATTTTCCTCTCGCCCAGCTCAGCTCAGCACAGTACTTACACACAGAGTGGAATTGGGAGATAAGCCTAGCCCAAGGCAACTCATACAAGCTACAATGCCGCAGAGTTGTTCGGCAGAGATCCAAAGTGGGTTATAATTCAGGTTGGAGTGGGGATAGCATTTATTTCAAACAGCGAAGACTGGGAAAGGTTTCATTTTTCTCAGGCAAATGTTCCTGCCACCTCATCCTCTGTCACTTGTATCCCTCTTGCTTGTCTCCATTGTGCTATTCCCAACCCAGTGCTGTTGTCAGATGCTTACATATGTACGCATGAATGCATGTGTTTATAAATGAGGTATCAATATGTTGTCCAGGTTGGCCTGAACTCCTGGGATCAACCGATTCTCCCGCCTTAACCATCTGAGTAGCTAGAACTCCAGGGAAAGGCGAATTCTATGTTTATTTTTCTGATTTACCTGCCAGACTGAGGATCCTTGAGGGCAGGATCAAGCCCCCATCTCTGTTGTGTCCCTATACCTGGTGCATGGGACACACAGGTGCTCAACAGATGTTTGTGGGAGAGGAAAGAGGAAAGGAAGAGAAATGTGTTCCTGCAGGGATAGAGAGGCACAGACTGAAAACAAGCAGATGCAGTCATGTGGCGCCCTGCCGTACTGTCTCGGTGGGTTAGCTAATGGACTGAAGGTGTTTGCTGGCTGTAAGGAGGGGGAGTCTTGTATTCCTAGGCCACTTGTCACTCTCATGCCCACGTCTAGAACTGGTGCTGTGACACATTCCTCAGGAAGGGGACGGTTAGGAGACAGCGGCAGCTGAAACAGGGACCTTGGTGACTGTGGGAGGTTTAAGACCAGGCCAACGGCCCCAAGGCTTCCAGAAGAGGCTGCAATTCTTTGCCCCCTCCACTTCTGCACAAAGCGGCGGAACGGCAGTGGGACAGTCACCCTGTGCTTCCGGGTCGGAGTATGCGGCCTGTGGAAGCAGCAGTGGCTCTGGCTGCCCGAGAGCCAAGCCTGCTGTGAGTGTGCCACCTCCCAGGCCCGCAGGTGAAGGCAAGGGGCCCGTCGAGGAGGCTCGTTTCTCTCATGTGTAAAGGGGAAACATTACGTTCTTCTCGGGGACTACCGTGAGAGTTAAATAACGCATCCCATAGACACCCCAATCCAATGCTGGACATAAAGACAAACCTACGTAGCTGACAACTATTGGTCATCGTGATTATTTCAAAAAATTACCCGAGGTAATTATTTAAGGGCTCTGTTTAGTAAACAACTGTTACCTGATACTTAAGATCTGTTAGATGCTCTGGCTGTCTGAGGAGCTGTCTCAGAGCACTGGTACTCCTTTCAACCACTGCTTTTTATTATATCCTTTCCATGTGATTGAATGTAAATGCTACAGAAAATCCAGAAATGAGAGTGTGTGTCTGTAATCATAGCAAGTGGGAGGCTGAGGCAGGAGGATTGCTGTGAGTACCAGACCAGCCAGGGCTACAAAGCAAGACTGTCTCAAAAATAAATATAGGATGAGGGGCATGACTCAGTGGCTAAGACCACCTGCTGGGCAAGCATGAGGACCCGAGTTTGAATCCTCAGCACCCACGTGAAAGCCAGACAACGGTGGCATGCTCCTGTAACCCCAGCCTTGGAGGGCAGAGGCAGGCAGGCAGCTCTAAGAACTCACCGGCCAGCCGAGCTAGAACTATGAGGTTCCGGTTCTGTGAGAGGCTCTGCCTCCTACTACATCAATGTTTGGAATTTTTTTAAAGTAAAACAAAACAAAAAAAAAGTCACTTGGAAGCCATGAACTATTTTATCTGATTGTCAAAATTCCTTGTTTTGAAAATGATCATTGGGGTCATTTTCAGGAAATGCATGTTAAGAAATTTGTATTATAAGTTAGTTGTGATAGATCAGTAACTGCTGGCTAGTACCCTTTTTTCAAAGAGATTGAACTGATCTTGAAGTTTTCTGGTCACACGCTTTGTGACTAAAGTAAGGAAATGAGTCCTGTTCTGTTTGTTCTCGGCCTTTCTGCTGAGGCTGTGGATTGTAGCTTCATTTTCATTTGCAATAATTTATTCAAATTAAGTAAATACTTTTGAATGTGTATGTGTATGTGTGTGTGTGTGTGTGTGTGTGTGTGTGTGTGTGTGTGTGTACTGTGCAGCAGTACGGTACAGGAATGCTGTGTTTTTAGCAATAATGAAATCATCTAGTGACTCTGCCTTTCCTCAGCATGTTTCCTGCTGGAGGCCTGCGCACCAGAAGTACAAGAGCAACTGCTTTCTCTCCTTTAGGACTGCAGAGTGTGTTTGCCACAGCACTCTGAGGAAACCGTCTCTTAAAGGACTTGTTTCCACACTTCCTGTGAAAAAACCAAACTGAACCCCTACGCTTTAAGACGAACTGACATCCAACGTTTTCATTATTTATTATCAATTTGGATTTTTTTCTTTTCAGTTTGCTTGTTATCTATTTTGGTATTTTTTTTTAAAATGCAAACCCTTTCTCACATGGATCTGAAATGATAGCCAGAGATTTGTGCAGAGGAAAAATGGGGAGAGAAGGAACTAGCAGTTCTTCATATGCAATGTTTGGTATCAGGAAGGTGAGAACAGAGGTAGGAAACGGGTAAACCCTGAATTAGGTCAGACCATCATCATTCAGTCACTAGATAAGGAGTGACTTGTGGCAGGGTGTTAGACTGAAAGTCTACTTTAAAAAAGTGTGTGTGTGCATATGTGTATGTGTGTGTGTGTGTGTGTATGTGTGTTTGTGTGTGTATGTATATGCGTGTATGTGTATGTATGTGTGTGTATGTATAAGTGTGTGTGTGTGTGTGTGTGTGTGTGTGTGTGTCCAGGCACACAGGAGCACACACGCCACCACCAGTGGAGGTCAGAGAACAGCTTTGTGGCTTTGGTTGTCCTTCCACTTTTCTGTAGGTTCTAGGGATTAAGTGCAGGTCACCAGACTTTATCCACTGAGCCCCCTCACTACTAGACTGCGATTCTCTGTGGAGACTCGGGATACAACAGCTATAAGATCCTCAAAATAGCAGGCAGGGGACCTCTGAGCGAGATTTAGCCGGACGTGGTTATATGATTCTCATGGATCCTGCTTATGCCAAAGATCAAAAGAGGATTTCCTGGAGGCAGCAGCTAGTGTGCCAAGGGCATTCCTGGTTCCAGCATGTAAGGGACCTACAGGAGCCCATGTCATGTTAGCAGGACCACTGGGAGTCTGAGCTGTGTGGCCTGCAGCTGAGGCCCAGGAGACTGACCTGACTCTTGCTCTGGAAACTTACCACGAAAGAGCAAGGCCGGCAAATGTTTCTGCAAACCAGCCAGTGAGGGGAATGGGCTGCCACTCCCGGGATTTTAGAGCAGTTTGGGGCTCCTGCTAGAGGCTGATGAGGGCAGCAGCTCCAAGCTGTAAAATACAGAAAGAACAGACCCTGGCAGAGGAGAAGGTGTGGGCTGTCGGGATTTCTAGAGCCTGGGAGGAAGTCCCTGCCTGAAGACAGCAGAGATTGCTTTTGGAAGGGAATCCTCAGCTCCTTGGGAGCCAAACTCAGTGTGAGCGTCTTAGTGCAGTTTGTGTTACTGTGACAGGATATCATAGACTTGACAATTTATACAGAAAATAAGTTTTTCTTACAATTCTGGAGGTTGAGAAATCCAAGCTTGAGGGCTTGCCTCTGGCGAGGGTCTTCGCACTGCTGAGTCATAGTGAGAGGCGGCACACACACACACACACACACACACACACACACACACACACGGTGGCATCAGGGAGTGTCAGGGATGTATGAAAGAGGAAGCGCACAGGGAATCCACATTCCTAACAGTTTAGCTCCGCTCTCAGGAAAACTCACAATAAGGACATTCATCTGTTCCTGAGGGTTCCAGCTCCCAGTACCCTGACATTGGAGATGAAGTCTCTAACACATGAAGCAGGGGACACCGGCAAACCATAGCAGGCTGTGAGCTCTGGGCATGTGGGTGGCTGCTTAATTATCTCGAGATGGAATGTGAGGAAGCTTGTGGTTAGCCATAAGGTGCCATGCAAATGTGCACCAGTGTTGCCCACATTGTTCTTAAATAGCTGCAAACAATGACAGCAGACTCAGGAACGTATCAAGAGGTTAATGGCTGCCCAAATGCTTCCCACGTCCTTACCAAGCTATCACATAATTAGATTATCTCAAGCATCCCCATCAGTAACAACCCTCACACATCAACCCTCACACGTCATGGATCACTCGAAAAATCAAAGTTGAGTCCCTCATGGAACTTTCGTCGGCTGCCATATGTCCAGAAGCCTTTGTTTCTTTGTTGCTCCTGTCTGGACAGGGTCTCCTGGACCACACCCAGGCTGGCCCACAACTCACTATGTAGCTGAGGCTGACCTTGAATCCTGTCCCTCCTACGTCCACTTCCCAAGCTCGAGGATCTCAGGTGTGCACCCCCACATCCAACCTCTGCTTCAGAGCCTGTCAGTTCTGTCCTGCACCTGAGGCAGGAACTCCAGCCTGGCCTGAGCTCTTCCTACGTGAGAGGTGATAGGAAACAGCTGTCCTCGGATTAATGTCATCATCCCTGCTGTGATTCAGCCATTCAGCTTGCAGCAGCAATCAAGTTAGATGAATGTCTTTCTAAATTCAATCACTCAAAAATAAATACATTGCAGTAGCCTCATTAAACAAAATTGGATGCAAGGAGAGGATGGGACTGACTGATAGGAAATGGGAAAGAAGCAGGATATTTCAAAGCTGCACACATTTACTTGCCCTTCAGAAACCTCTTCCAGGCCCTTGTTCCAGGCTTTGGCACATTTAGTTAAAAAACGCTTATGTATGTGGTACTGTTTTCCCCAATGGTAGGTGATAAAATTTTATATATATATATAAAATATATGTATATTATATATCATGTCAAATAGTCATGTAAAATAGGCAAATACACAGGTCCTATGTAGTCCATTTAGTATTCATTATCTTGTTTATTCAGTACATCATTCAGATATTTAAAAGCCTAACCACACGGTAGACATGGCAGTAGGTGCTGAGGGGCTCTTAGATTAGATGCACTCATGCGTGCATTCATCCGGGACATACAAGCTGAGACCGGCTCTGCACCGCGTTGTGTGTGTGCATCATTGGAGGCACCACTATCAACCAGACAAGAGGGAAAGACGCTTAGAGTGGATGTGGGACAGATGGACACAGAACACCGTGTTGTGAAGTTCAACATGGTAGGTGCCATAAGAAAGGGACAAGGACTAGAGACAGTGATGAAGAGTGGTTAGCTCTGTAAGAAAATAGGAACATCCGGGGCTGGAGAGAGGCTCAGTCATCGAAGTGCCTGCTGTGCATGAGGGATCCATGAGGAGTTCAGGTCTCCAGTACCCACATAAAGGGGGGTGCTGCGGCGGCAAGGGTCTGTAACCCCAGTGCTGGGAGGTAGTAGGGAGTCGGGTGGATCCCTAGAGTTCATTGGCCAGACAGCCTGGTCAAAATGGTAAGCTACAGTCTAATGAGAGATCGTGTCTCAAAAAACAAGTTGGAATGCAATAGAAGCGGACCCTTGGTGTTGACCTCTGGAGTTCACATGTGCATGCGGGCATGCGCACAAGAAAATAGAGCATGGAGAGTTTCAGAGGAGAGGTAGGTGAAGGCATAAAACATGAACAAAAATGAAGATTTGAAATATATTAGGTTAGCATCCAGTTAATGGGTTCTGTGATGGTGTCTTCAGACACAAGTGTCATACTTGCTCTCCTACAGCCCTACCCCACCTGCTCCAGCTGGCCCCGCCACCCCACAGTCCCTTCTGCTTTCTTATCACATGGACTCTATTGACCGCTCTCTCTCTCCATCCTCCCTTAAGACTCTTCCTTCCCTCCCACAGTCCCCTTAAAAATGGAAGTCTTGTTTTGGTGGGAGCTGGGAATCAGAGGCGCCGAAACACAGGGAAATGGATACAGATGGGCACCAAGCTTGCAGCCTGTGCTGGGGACTTGGAGCTTTGGCCTGTGGGCACTCGGAGCCGTGTGATCAGAATGGGGGGGGGGGGCGGGGCAGGAGATTCAGCCCGGTAGCTGGCTGTGATGGTACGGGGATGAAAGTCTCAAGAGATGGGAGCTAGTCAGGAGACAAACCATCACAGAGGTGGAGATCTGGGACATACAGGGCCCAAGGTACAGTCGAGGCCAATAAATGCTGGAGTGACCAACGTTAAAAGGGAGGAGTCAGTGAACTGTGACTGTGGACATTCAGTCTCCTGTTGCTGTGGTGAAACACTGACCCAACGCAGCTCAGGGAGGAAAGGGTTTATTTCACCTTATAGTTAGTTGTCGTCCATCATGAAGTGAATTCAGGGCAGGAAACAAAGCAGAGATGACTCGGGAACATTGCCTCCTGACTTGTTTCTTCAGCTCCACCCAGGACTGCCTGCCCAAGGGGTGGCACCCCTCGCAATGAACTGGGCCCTCCTCCATCCATTAGCAGTCATGAAAATGCCCTGCATACTTGTCTGCAGGCCAACCTGATGGAGGTATTTTTGAGGTTCCCTCTTTCCAAATGACTCTTGCTGTGTTAAGTTGACAGAAACCAACGAGCAGAGTTGTCCTCTGGGCAATAGGTTTAGTTTTATGGATTAGGGCTCTGAGTGGTGTCTGTAATTCAGTCTCAACAGGATAAAGAATCTGAGGTGATTCAGCAGACTGTAAAGAAGGAACTACTTCCGGAGGCCCAGGCAGGGTCCAGGGTACGACCCTGGGCTCTGGAGGCACCCAGAGATTAGCAAGTGTGGTGGTTTGAAAGAAAATGGCCCCCAAAGGAAGTGGCACTAATGGGAAGTATGGCCTTGTTGGAGTCGGTGTGGTCTTGTTGGAGGAAGTGCATCACTGTGGGGGCGGGCTTTGAGGCCTCATATATGCTCAAGCCACGCTCAGTGACTCAGACCATTTCCTGTTGCCTTCAAGTCAAGGTGCAGGACTCTCAGTTCCTTCTCCAGCACCACGTCTGCCTGCATGCCACCATGTCACACCATGATGATAATGGACTGAACCTCTGAAAATGTAAGCCACCCCAACTAAATGTTTTTCCTTTATAAGAGTTGCCATGGTCATGTTGTCTCTTCACAGCAATAGAAATCCTAACTAAGACAGCAAGAGTAGGAACAGCATTCCTGGTTTCCAGTGAGAGCTGCGTCCAGCAGGAGGGTCACCCAGCAGGTGCTGAGGTGGAGGAAGGGCAAAGAGGGACTAAGCAATACTGCATCTCTTAGGTTTTGCCCTTTTCTATCCCACTGGCTCCTTTCACTGGCCAAACTCACTTGGCAAGGCATTCTGGTAATATAGTTACAGAGGTGTCATGGTGCAGAGTAAGAGAAAAAAATATATAAGGGGTCCCCACAAAAATAGAAGTACCATGTGACTGCTGTACTACTCCTGCAATATAACTACAGGACTCCGTATCTTACAACAGAGATACTTATGCACCCATGTTAATGGCTGCTCCATTCACATAATAAGAAAATGGAATCAGCCTGGTTGTCCATCAACAGATGCATGGGTAATGAAAATGTGAAACATGTACACAATGGAATTTTATTCAGCCACAAATGAAAATGAAATAGTGAAGCTTGCAGGAAATGGATGAATTTTTAAATTGAGTGAGGTAACCCAGACCCAGAAAGATACACCCCCAGGTTCTCTCTCATGTATGAACCCCGAAATTTAATGTTTATACATGTGCATTTGTGGGTATGCGCCTGGGTATAGGCCATGAAACTAGACAAGGGTCCATGAGAAGGAGGAAACTCTGTTGAGGAAGGGGGTAAGAGAACACAGGGACCATGAAAGCAAAGAATGGCTGCTGGGGTGGAAGGGTAGAAGTGGGGATGGAGGGGGAGAGGGGAGGGTCAATAAAGTGAGTTATATTTGAAAATGACATGATGAAACTTAATACTTTGTATGCTAATTTAAATACAAGTACTTAAAAAGAATACATATTGAAGGCTTTTAGTTATAAATATGAGAAGATATATACAGATATATATGTATGTGAGGAAGGAAAGGGACACAAATGGAGACCAATCAGAGCCCTCAGTTATGTCCTAACTTATACACTGAGGTCTCAGAGCTTCTTGACTCCTGGGGATTTTAGACAGAGGGCTTTGCACTGTGGTAGTGATAACACACTTGATGATAAAAGTCAGTCATCAAATCTAAGTGATGAAAGGTGAGCCCCAAGCTTGGGAGCATAATTTAACTGTTGAATTTCACTTTATTTGCAAATTGATGGCATTAGTTCAGTCAAGGTCACCCTGAAAAGAAGGAGGATGCATCACTGTCCTTTAAATTATTTTTTTGAATAAGTCACTCAAAGGATTGGAGCCCTGTTCCTTTTCTGGTTTTGCTGACCTGCATCCTGCAAGCACAGGTCTGGCCCTGAGGGCTGCTCAGATAGAGGTCATGGCATCGAAGAGACTCGAAAGGAATTCCAAGTACTCTCCCTTCCTCCAGAGTCCGTGCATGATCGCCCTCACTCACATTCCCACTTTGTTTTGGTTGTTTGGTTTTCCGAGACTGGATTTCTCTGTATAACAGCTCTGGCTGTCCTGGAACTTGCTTTGTAGCCCAGGCTGGCCTCAAACTCACAGAGATTTGCCTGCCTCTGCCTCCCGAGTGCTGGGATTAAAGACATGCACTACCACTGCCACTTTGGATGGTTTATGTGCTTTAACTCTCTATCCTTCACCAATACAGTCCCCTGGGTCAAATGGGGGAGTCTTTAATCTGACTCATCAACCATGTTCTGGAGTGATACCTGGTTAGTAGCTTTGACAAATACCTGAGGTCTAAACTTCGAATTCCTTACCCGGAAACATCCTGGTTTCCTTTCAGAGCCTAGAACACCGACACCCGCTGATTTGGAGAAGATGACAAGCCCATGGTTGCAGTTTGAAATCTCTTAGTCCCGTGTGAGAAACGACTCAGCTCGAGAGCTGTAATTGCTTTCCTTGGTTGATCCTCAGGGACAGGCAGACAAGCCAGTCCCATCGCTAACACCAGTGATTTTGTTTCTCTGATGTGGGGACGTTTGTTGGGTGGGATGCAGGCAGAGAACTCTCTGCTGGTGAGTCAAACGAGGGAAGTCCTGTGTCTTGCTTTGAACCATGAAGAGAATTTGGCACTCTCAGGCATGTCCCCATTTCCTTCATCTTAGACATTAACATAAATAAATGAAGCTAACACATGGCTTACCACTCCTGAGCTGTAGGCAGTTTCTAAATCAGAGGTTCTCAACCTGTGGGTCAGGGGTCAAACAACCCTTTCACAGGGGTCGCCTAAGACCATCGGAAAACACAGATGTCTACATTATCATCATTACCACTCATAACAGTAGCAAAATTGCATCATGAAGTAGCGATGAAAATAATTCTATGGTTGGGGGTCACCACAACGTGAGGAACTGTATTGAAGGGTCACAGCATCAGAAATGTTGAGAACCACTGTGCTAGGAGATCATGAAGGAAGCTACTGGAACATGCTGGCAAGAGATCGTGTTAGCCTTAGGATCGGGAGACATTGTATAAGGAACAGAGTTGAACACACTGCAGGTGTAAGGCATGGAGAAAAGAAAACTGAAGTGGTGGTGTGATGTCCATTCCCCTCTGCAGCCATCTCAGGGAGTGGGTGTGTGCGGTTCCTCCAAACAGGGTGCTTCCTTGAGTTGGGAGCACTAGGTGGCCTATGTGGTCAAGTCAGCAATGGCAGCATCACAAGGACAGTGCTGAAAATGCAAATTCTGGGCCCTGCCACTCACCTACTCTATCAGAATCTCCAGGGCCTGGGCTCTGGAATCCCAATTCTAGCAAGAATGCCATATTCCCATGCAGACTGAGTTTGGGAAGCCTTGGTTTAGAGAGCAGGTCACTGGACTGGCCTCCACTTTCTTTCATGTAATAGAGCACCACGCATAATTAGACTGCCATAGTTATTTCCAGGCCCCCACCTTCCAGGCCACCTGTTCTGTGCTTACCCAGGGTAATTTGTTCCAGCTCTCAGAGTCCCATAGAGGCCCTTGCATTCCATCCTAAACCCCCGGTCTGATCCCCTGAACCGCAGAATGTTTCTTGTCTTTCACTTTCTTGGTCCAAAGGCCGTGTTTAAGGCCAAGACACCTCCTTACTTCCTTTTCTTCTTCTGTCTCTGCCTTCTTCATTCTGAAATAGCTCTCCCAAATTATAGTTTTTGTTCTTTTTATCTCTGGCACCATCCTAATTAATCATTGTGTAAGTGAGTCTTAAGAATTAGCTGGGCATGGGGGTACTTACCTATAGGTACAGCACTAAGGAGGTTGAAGCAGGAGGATTGTGAGTGTAAGACACCCTGAGCTACATGGCAAGACCTTGTCAAAAAAAAAAAAAAAGTAGAGTCCTCTGCTTTGGGCACATGTTTTTGTTGGATTTTCATTTTAAATAACTACAATTTATTTCATCCAGTGGGGTACTCCTAATCTCTTTCATTTGGGGATGCTGGGTGGCCAAGGATAGGTACTCTGGTGCTGCGGCAAAGTTGCCAGGCTTTGACTGGGAAAATCTACAGCCTATGTTGACCACAGAGTAATGGCGAGACCGTGAGGTCCTGACGGTTACTGGCGATCCCAGTGGCCCTAAGCTCAGCTCAATTAGACTAACATTAACAGAATGCCTAAGTCATGAATAGGATGAGAACCAGGTACCCAGAGAACCATGATTTACAGCAGAATCAGGATCAGACAAAAAACACGGTACCACCAACAAAACTGAGGATCGGCAGTTACTAATGAGGCAGACTCCTTCGTACACAACAGGCTTCTAAGAAATGGAGTCAAACGACAAAAAGAACTTCCAGACTAACAATCCTTGGCTCGTGCATCCTACCATAGACTTGCTGTGAACTGAGATTCCATGGAAAGTTCATTGAGCTTTGGTGTGGGGCGGTGCGCACAGGCCCATCCACGCTGCACCCTCTCCTCTGCCTCCGTGGTAATGGATGGGGCAGCAGCCACGGGGTGTTTTACCGGAAAATGTGAAGACGTTTGGACTGGAGACAAAAGAGAGCTTGTAAACATATTTTAGTCTTTGGGGAAATCTTCCTGCAAAGTGCTTTGAAGAATGCAGACACAGAGAAGAGAGCCGGGAGGAAAGAGAAATACAAACTTTAAAGCAAACAAATAATAGGTTTAGATTAGAGAGTTTGTTTCATTAATTAGCCTAATGGTCTAATAATTCGCCTTCGATCATTAGCAACTGGGTTTAAATGAAACACATTGGGTAGGTACAAAGTGCTTATCAGACCTCTCTTGCTTCTTTCCCTTCTTTCTGGATTTGTAACTGATGTAGCTTCTCTCGGGACGTGATTTGTGTAGAAGAGACCTCGACTGGACATGGAACTAGTCATTTGTTTCTGTAAATTAAATAATCGACACATCTACATAGCAGTTTGGAGAGCTGGGGCAGAGGTGGGGGCTCTGAGCCACTAATTCTCAGCTGCTGGAATAGGACAGAGCTGGGACCACTTCGTAGGGAGAGGGTTGGGGCCTCACTCTCAGGAGACACACTACCTGTGTGCTTGTGAGTTTGTCCAGAAAACATTTGATACCTGACCTCTTTCTTTCTTCCTTTCTTTCTTTCTTTCTTTCTTTCTTTCTTTCTTTCTTTCTTTCTTTCTTTCTTTCTTTCTTTCTTCCTTCCTTCCTTCCTTCCTTCCTTCCTTCCTTCCTTTCTTCCTTCCTTTTGTTCTTTCTTTCTTTCCTTCTTCTTCTTTTTTTTTTTTTTTGGTTTTTCGAGACAGGGTTTCCTCTGCATAGCTTTGGAACTCACTCTGCAGCCCAGGCTGGCCTCGAACTCACAGAGATCCACCTAGCTCTGCCTCCCGAGTGATGGGATTAAAGGCATGTACCACCACTGCCCGGCTGCCTGATATTTTTCAAAAGGTAGTAAAGTCTCACAGGAAAAAGCAGAACGTTGTATTTAGTTTGTAGTTTGGTGCTTTAAAAAACAACAACAATAAAAATCAATGTCTTACTGTGAAGACCAGGCTGTCCTCAAACACGTGATTCCCCTGCCTCAGCCTCTTGAATGCTGGGCTCTTCTTAGGCATGTGCCACCGTGCTGTGCTCAGCTTAGCACTTCTTTTTCTGTAATGCTGACCAGTCTTGTTCCTCTGCATAAATAAACCTACAGATAATTCAAGATTTTCATTTTTTTTATAGTTTTTGTTGTTGTTGTTGGTGGTGGTGGTGGTGGTGTTTTCAAGACAGAGTTTCTCTGTGTAGTTTTGGTGCCTGTCCTGGATCTCACTCTGTAGACCAGGCTGGCCTTGAACTCACAGAGATCCACCTGCCTCTGCCTAGCAAGTGCTGGGATTAAAGGCCTGCGCCACTGCCGCCTGGCAACAATTACAATGTAACATGCTAAGTGCACCTGGCAACAATTACAATGTAACATGCTAAGTGCACCTGGAAACTATTACAATGTAACATGCTAAGTGCCCTAATAGAGGCGAATAGAAACAGAAGAGATAAATTAAGTCTGTCTGGGTTTAATAGGTATGGATTCATGGAGGAGGTGACATGGCCTGGCTTTTTAAAAAGAAGAGGAGGCTGCTGGGTGTGATGATGCACACCTTTAATCCCAGCTCTCAGGAAGCAGAGGCAGGTGGATCTTTGTGAGTTTAAGGCCAGCCAGTGTATATACCGAGTTCCAGGCTAGCCAGGAATACTCAGTGAGGCAAGAAGAAGGAGAACAAAGGGGTGGGGGAGGAAGAAAGAGATGAAGGAAGGAAGGGAGGAAGGTAAGAAGAAAAGAGGCAGAAGGGATCACTGAGTGGAAAATTAGGGCAAGCGCATCATATGCAAAAGCACTTATGGGGATGCTGGGGATGTAGCTCAGCTGATAGCGTGCTTGCATGGAGTCCTAGTAACCTGTAACTAGGTATAGTGCTGTGTGCCTGCCCATAATGTAGCATTTGGGAAGCAGGAAGCACAGGAGTTCAAGGGTCAGCCTTTGCTGCATAGCGAGTCTGAGGCCAGCCTGGGATACATGAGACCCTGGCTTTGTTTTTATTGTTTTTGTTTTAAAGCATTCAGGATAGACTTGTGATAAGTAGATTATACTTCAGTAAAAGTTGACTTGAAAAAAAAATTAAAGGAAAGTGCTCAGGCATTAAAATGCAAAATACGTTGGGAAATGGCATGAAGGTCTTTGCCAGCAGCCGGAGGGTGCGTGTGTGAGTGTGTGTGTGTGTGTGTGTGTGTGTGTGTGTGTGTGTGAGTGGGGAGGAAGGCAGCAAGGTTGGGTTGTAATCGGACGGTGTGGTTTTGTATGTCATAGTGAATTTAACTGGGGGGACATTCCAGAGACGGGAAATCCACAAATAGAGGTGCGAAGGAGGAGTGGACGGTGAAGCCGTGGAGCTTGCTACCGTGGAGCTTGTTACTGGTAGGAAGAGTTGCCGTCACCTACCACTGAAAGTAAATCATGTCTTATTGACAGCTGTGGTGAAAAGAGACGCGTGATGAGTTAGATAGCTTGGGTTAACGGAGAAAGAGAAGCCAGCCTGTCAGTCTGTCAAAAGAGACAAACACCTTCATAGCAGTAAACTCAGAAGTGTTTCCAGGGCCAGTGAGATGGCGCAGAAGCTAAACACAATGGCCACCAAGCCTGACAACATGGGTTCATCCCGGAAACCCATGTGCTAGCTCGCTCTTTTTCTCCCTCCCTCCCTCCCTCCCTCCTTCCCTCCCTCTGTCCCTTCTTTCCTTTCTTCCTTCTTTTTCTTTTTTCTTGTCAACTTGACATAAACCTAGATGTATCTGGGAAAAGGGAAGAGTAATTAAGATGACTACATCAGATTGGCCTGTCGGTAAGTCTGTGGGGCATTTTCTTGATTAACGATTGATGTGGGAGAGCCCAACCCGAGGACAGTGCCATCCATGGACAGTATGGAGTATATAAGAAAGTAAACTAAGCAAACCAGTAAGAAGCATTCCTCAAGGTCTCTGCTCCGGTTCCTGTCTCAGGGTTCCTGCTTTGACTTCCTCAGGGATGGACTACAAGCTGTAAGATGAAATAAACCTTTTCCTCCCCAAGTTGCTTTTATTTTACATAGCAGTTTCACAACCATCTGTAATCTAGTTCTAGGGGATCTGATGCCCTCTTCTGACTTCTGAGGGTATCAGGTACATGTGTGGTACACATACATACATGAAAGCAAACATATATGCAAAATAAAATAAAAATCTAAAAAAGATTAATAAGATAAAATAAAGTCGCTGGTCATATTAGTATTGTATTCATACACACAGAGAGAAGCTATTTAGAATTCCGGAAGCAGCATTATAAGCTATGTCTGTTAGGATCAACTTCTGTTTGGTTTTGTTGAAGCAGGATCTTGTTATATAGCTTGTGCCGGGTTGGAATTTCCTATATAGATCAGGATGGCCTTGAGCTTGTGGCAATGCTCCTGCCTCTGCTTCTGAGTGTTGGGATTATAGACTTGCCTTTACTTACAGTACTTTAAGAACTTTTTAGCACGGCATTGTTCTGTAATAGTGTCTATTGTACCATTTAATGGCTGTACATAACTTAACAATCTCCTATTGCTAAACCAGCATTCACCTTTCTAGTATTGTGCATGTGTTGATGGTTATCCCTACAAATAAACTATAACAACTATTCATGGTGGTTTTGGCTGAGGATGGGGTTGGTATTATCAGAAATTGGAGTCAAGGCATTTAAAAGCATTATCTATTTATTGATGTGTATCAGTGTTTTGCCTTTTTGTTTATATGTCCACCAGAGACCAGAATGGTGGTCAGAGTCCTGAGTTACAGTTGTTAGCCACCATGTGGGTGCTAGGCATTGAACTTGGGTACTTGGGGAGAACAGCCAGTGCTCTTAATGGCTGAGCCATCTCTCCAGCCCTTTTGCTTTTCTCTTAGCACCAGAAGAAGTTCAGGGAAACACTGAGTATCCCTACCTGGGACCATGCCCATCCCTGAACCAATCCTGATGGCGGGGCCAGTGCACTGAGGTTGAGTTCTGTGCCCATCAGGTGGGTGGCTCAGCTGCCCAACACCATTCCGATAAATAAGATTACTACTGAATAAAGAAAGAGCGAGTCCTTAAAGGAAAGGATGTTGGTCAGACTCAAATCAAATTTCCTGAACTCGGATTTCTACAACGGGGCTGTTTCAACCAATACACACTTCCCCGCTCATCTAGAGAGTGGCTTTCTGGATATGCTGCCTGCTTCTGGTCCTGCCGCTGTCTACTTCCCCTAAACTCTCTGCGATCTTTGCTCTTCTGTTTTCTGAAACTCATCTTTTTCCTTCTTGGTCTATGTTGTTTTATTTCTTGTCTGTTTTATCTTTGATGCATGTGTGGTGAGTGCGTGTGCACATGCGTAGAGAGGCGTGAGGTGGGGTGCCTGTCCTCCTCCACTGCTCTCTCTCTATCAAAGCAGTCTTTGGTGAACCCAGAGCTCGCAGCTTGCTTTGGGGACTCACTGCCTCTGCCTCACCTGTGCAGGCCACCACCACCACCACCACGCCCACTCAGCTTTTAAAGACGTTCTGGGGACTTGAACTCCAGTTCTCACATTTGCACAGGAAGCACTGTACCAGGTGTTTTCTTTTGGGCCACCAACCAGTTCCCAAATCATGACACGGAGACTTATTAGTTATGAATGCTCAGCCTAGCTTAGGCTTCTTTCTGGCTAGCTCTTTTAACTTAAGTTAATCTGTTTCTATCTACCTTTTGCCTTGGGTGGTTTTTTTTTTTTAATTTTTTTGCTTTCTTCTTTCTGTATGTCTTACTTCCACTGCTTCTCTATGCCTGTCTGTCTGTCTGGCAGCTGCCTGATTTCTGGTCCCAGGTGTGTCCCCCTCATTTTCTTCTTTTTTCTCCTCTTCACTTCCTCCTCCTATTTATTCTCTCTGCCTGCCAGTCCCTCCTGTCCCTCTCTTGCCTTGCTATTGGCCGTTCAGCTTTTTATTAGACCAATCAGGTGCCTTAGGCAGGCAAGGTGCAACACATCTTTACATAGTTAAACACACATCCTTACGTCATTAAACAAATGCAGCATAAACAAGTGTAACGCAGTTAAACTAATATTACAGTTAAAATAATATTCCACAGCATAAACAAATGTAACACATCTTTGCCTAGTTAAAATAATATTTCACAACAAAGCACCTTATCCACTAAGCCATCCCCCTAGCCTTATTTATTTATTTATTTATTTATTTGTTTGTTTGTTTAAAGAGATACCCTTCCAGTTATTTCCTACGTCAAGTTGTGTTGAAGGTAAATTTTGGAAAAATTTAAAGATTTTGTTGTTGGTGGTGTGGGATGGGGTGGGGTGGGGTGGGGGTGGGGGTCAGGTGGGGTCCATGTATGGAGGTCAGAGGACAACTCTGTAGTCATTTCTCTCCTTCCCCCTTTACATGGGTTCCCTTGATGGAATTCACAAAACTTGTGTGGCAAGTGCCTTTGCCCACTGGAGCCATCTCCCTGGCCCCATTTCGGAACATTTTAAAATATGAAAATATCTTTGTTCTGTGTTCCATATGACTGGGTATTTGGCTGTGACATGTTGGGTGGGAAACAATTTCTCCAGAATTGTGAACACACCAGCCTGTCATCTTTGGATTCGTCCTCACTCTTCAAACCCTACTGGTCTTGCCAGGGTGACTGTGGACCAAGGACAGCTCATTTTAATTTACATTTTAAATGTGCTGCATGATCTATATTTTGGCTGTCCCCTTTGGGCAGCCTCTACTTCTGTCTTTCACCAACTCTAAAGAAGAAGGCACTCAAGATTTCTTTTCCTGTCCTCTCTAAAGAGAAACTACATTGTAAATCTTTAATGTTCAACGTGGAATTTGTGTGTTGTTGTCTAAGGGAGACAGAGGTGGAGGGTCATACTGTCTTGTATTTAGCATAAAACTTAATTCCTCATTAGACATTTCTATTCACTCAGAAAGTTATTTTTGGATTGATTGGTCATATCCTGAAAAGGAGTTAAAGAAAAGCTTAGAGCCGGGTGTGGTGGTACATACTTTTAATCCCAGCACTCAGAAGGCAGACGCTGGCAGATCTCTGAGTTTGAGGCCAGCCTGGACTACCGAGTA
Source organism: Peromyscus attwateri (assembly GCA_902168425.1). Lineage (NCBI taxonomy): Eukaryota > Metazoa > Chordata > Mammalia > Rodentia > Cricetidae > Peromyscus > Peromyscus attwateri. The sequence goes on from CABHPP010107124.1 coordinate 33,452, forward strand.
ACTTCCTGAACAGCCAGACTAGACAGTGAAGAAAATTATGGAAAACAGAAAGCTGGTGAAGATGCAATTGAACAAGAGGGCCATGTTCCAGCCCCAGCAAGCAGCAGAACTTGGCAGCTTTGGCCATGTGGTTCTGGCTTTAGAGTCAAGCACAGAAGACAGGGGTTATATAGAATTCCTAACTAAAACAACCACCGTGTCCAACTTCCAGCTCTGAAAAATATTTATTTACTTAGTTTGTGTGTGTATATGGGGTGTATGTGTACGTATTCATCATGTGGATGCAAATACCACATGGAATCAGAGGATAGCCTAGGGAGTTGGTCCTCGCCTTTCCACTTGCTTTGAGGCAGGGTCTCTTGTTTTCTTGCTATTCTGTGTGCTCCAGGGTAGCTGGCTGTGACCCTATGGAGGTCTCTATCTCCTCCATTATTGTAGGAGTGATGGGATCACAATACCACACGCCGCTTTATGTGGCGTCCAGGGATCTCCAAGCTCAACTCATGAGTTTTGCACAAGTGCTTTTACCTGCTACGTTATCTCCTGGTCCTTAACTTTGGTCTTTAAAAAAAAGGTTTGTTTTGGTTTCTAGTTTCATATTTTAGGATTAATCTGATGATTTCTACAGGAATCCAGCCGGGGTGTTGGTCATAAGACTCCGCTCCTCCACATCTATTGGGAGAACTGACATGGTGTTTGGTATCCCCACCTCCGGCAGGGACCATCACTTCCGGTTTATCTGCTCTCATCCTGTCAGGATTTGACAGTTGCCGGCACTCAGACTTGCATAAACTTGGAAATTTTATCTTATGTTTTTGTTTTTGGTGGAGTTATAAATGTCACTTTTAGTCTCAACTTTCACTCTTTTCATGGCTAGTGTAGTGTAAGGCCAGTTTTTAAAATATTGATGTTTGAACCCAGTGTCCTTACAGCTTACTAGAGCTAGTAGAGCTTTTTGTACAACCCACGGAATTGTCTGTGTAGATAACGTCATCTACAAATAAAGACAGTTTTCTTTCCTTCCTTCTTTCTTTCTTTCTTTCTTTCTTTCTTTCTTTCTTTCTTTCTTTCTTTCTTTCTTTCTTTCTTTCTTCCTTTCTTTCTTTCTTTTTTTCTTTCTCTCTTTCCAATGTTAACTTTTTTTTCTCTTTTTCTTAGCTCATTTCATTAGTCAGGACTCCTAACAGGATTTTGAGTAGAGCAGTAAAAACTCTTCACCTTGTTCCTGACTTTATTAGAAAACATTAAGTATCTGGTGGGATATTAGCAGTAGGTTTATCGTAGATGCCTTTATCAAGTAGAGGTGACTTACTTCTAGGCCTAGTTTTCTGAGAATGTTTTTTAGCAGTAGATGTCTTAGGCAGCTTTTGGTTACTGTCTTAAATACCTCAGAGAAATCCAATTACAGAGAGAAAAGGTTAATTTTGGCCCAGAGTTTTGGGGTTTCACTCTGATACCAATTGGCTTTGATGCTTTAGGCCTGAGGTACGTCTGGTAAGAGCGATGGTGGACCAGAGCTATTTACTGCATCGTAGAGTGAAAGAGGTGGGTGTGCTAATTCAACCCCCTTAGAAGGCATGCTCCCAGGGACCTACAACCTGCCGGCTCCCGTCACTATCCAAAACCTGCTACTTGTGTCAAGCTGGGGACCAAACCTTTAACACATGGCCTTTGGAGACATTTCAGATCCAACCGTGTCAGATGTTATATTTTATCAAACTCCCTTTCTGTGTCGAGATGAACATATGGTTTTCTTCTTTTTTAGCTTCCTGATATAAGTTATATTTATTGATTTTTCAAATGTTATGCCAGACTTGTATGCCCAAAGTAAGCTTGACTGAATCATGAATTATTATTACTATTATAACCATAAAAAGATTTTAATTATTTTTATGTAAGAGTGTTTGCCTGCATGTATGTATACCGTGTATGTGTGTGGTGACCTGGTGACTGTGGAAACCGGAGAGGGTGTCAGATGCCCTGGCACTGGAGTTACAGACCGTTGTGAGCTGCCATGTGGATGCTGGGAATAGAGCCTGGATCCTTTGGAAGAGCAGCCAGTGCTCTTAGCTGCTGAGCCATCTCTCCAGCCCCTTACCATTTTAAAAACGATTTTATTTTTAGTTATGTGTCTGTGTCTGTCTGTGTGTGTGTGGGGGGGGGCATGTGCATATGAGTGTAGATGTTCTCAGAGGCCGGCAAAGGGCATCAAATTGCCTGGATCTGGAGTTATGGCAGTAAGCCACCTGATGTGGGTACTAACAGTCAATTCTGCAAGAGTCTATGCTCTTACCCCGGAGCCAACTTCAGCCTCTGTCATCTTTTTCCCCCAGACAGTCTCGCTGTGTAGCCCAGGCTGGCCTTGAACTCACTATCCTTTCTCATCTTTTAGAGTGCTGAGATTACACATCGAGCTTAGCCCAAATTAGCTTTTTATATTGTTACATTCTGTGCTCAGTTCCCTTTCCCCTCTCCCCTGCACAGTACTTACTTTGCTATCTCTGGCTTTCTATGCTTTGGGATCTTCTCCAATTTTTCTCATTTCCATGTAAGAAATTTAGCTTCATTCTGGCTCCTCGAAGCGTAAATGTTCATATCTCTCCCACCCCTCACCAGCTGAAGGACCCAAAACCGGAATGGACCTGCTAAGAAAGGAGATGGCAGGAGGGAGGTACAGGCTTTTTATTCATTTAGGAATCTTATTGTGAATTATTTATCCATTTTTATTGGATAGTTATCTGGTTCTTATTTATTCATAAGAGCGCTTTATTAAATCAAATTTCTATGAAATTATTTCTATGGAGCAGCAAGATACTGTAGCTTTCCTGTGGCTGAGCGGATGCAGAAACAAAGCTAGAGATTGGAGGATGACGTCTTGGTGGTCTTTATCTCTTTTGTTTTCACATGTCAGGCTTGGCAGCAAGCCTTTACCTGCTGAGCCATCTTACAGGCCCTGGCAGTCTGGGTTTGAAGAGAGACTGAACTGGGTGGCTTTAGCTGTCCACAGCCCTTTAGGATCCAGGAGTGCTCTCGGGGACATCTAAAGCCACTGCAAATATCACAAGGGTGAACTGAGCCAGTCCCGAGGCCTGAGCAGATGGAACTACAAACTCCAGATTGGAAATGCCAGATCAGAGAACAGCTCAGAGGCCAGACCAGGGCCGATAGCGGAGAAAACCGTGAGGACCAGAGCCGACAGAACCACAATGGAGACAGGGTGCCTCAGAACACACTGGGGAGGCACAGGGAGAACAGACCAAGCAGGTGCCTGCTCTCTGTTCTCTGGCGAGGGAGGCTCACCCTGCTGAAGTTCCTGCTGTTGCTAAGGAAGCATTCTTCTTAAATCCTGCTCCCTTAGAACTCTGCCATTGGGTTCTGTGTCCAGAGCATAGCAACTGTGGAACTCCGCTCGATAAGCCCACAAGCTCAGCTCAGTGTATGCTGACAGGATAGGATGACTTTGAGACAGGGGACTTGGTGCTCGGTACCCTTTGCTTCCCAGAGACGAGACTGGTCCAGCTGTAGGTATCTATGTGCCAGTGAGGACCAGTGGGTCAGGCCACAGCCAAAGTTTCATCAGAAAACTTTGGGTTCACTTAGGCTACAGATGATCCACAATCAACCATCGCGGCATCAGATCTCAGTGGATTAATTTTCTTCTCATCTGTGTTCACACAATGAACTCACCCACATGACCAGCAATGTGGTAAGAAGTCAGCTGAGCTGAGCACCCTGCTTCCTTCCTGTCTCTAGACCTACCTAAATGTAGCTAATGTCTTTACCTGAAGAAGATACAGTTTTGTCTGGTTTTGAATTGTTAAATGAAATAACTATATGTACTGTGCTGGTTAGTGCTTGTCAATAAACTAGAGTTCCCTGGGAATAGGGAACCTTGTTGAGGAGTTGTCTTCATCAGATTAGATTGGCCTGTGGGCATTTTCTTGGTTGCTTACTGATGTGGAGGGACCCAGCCCACTGTGTGTGGTGCCACCTACCCCTGGGCTGGTGGTCTTGGGTTCTATAAAAAAGCAGGCTGAGCAAGCCAGGAGGAGCAAGCCAGAAAGCAGCACCCCTCTGTGGCCTCTGCATCAGCTCCTGCCTCCAGGATTCTGCATGAGTTCCACCCCTAGCTTCCTTCATGGTGTACTGTAACCCGTAAGCAACTCTTCTCCCCCGGTCACGGTGTTTATCACAGCGACAGAAAAGCAGAGTAGGACATATACTTTGTATTGTTTATTATTATTTTAGTGCATATAACTGAAGGGCACAATGTGAACTGGATGTGTGTAACAATGTGTAATGAGAAAATAGGGTGGTTCCCACTCCCTCTTCTTCTCCTTCTTATTTTCTTTTTTTTTTTCTTCCCAAAACAGGGTTTCTTTGTGTAGCGCTGGCTGTCTTGTAACTCACTCTGTAGTCCAGGCTGGCCTTGAACTCAGAGATCTGCCTGCTTCTGCCTCCTGAGTGCTGGGATTAAGGATGTGTGCCACCACCTGGCCCATTTATTTTCTTTCCTTCTCTCTCTCTCTCTCTCTCTCTCTCTCTCTCTCTCTCTCTCTCTGTCTTTCTCTCTCCCTTCCTTCCTTCCTTCCTTCCTTCCTTCCTTCCTTCCTTCCTTCCTTCCTTTCTTTCTTTCTTTCTTTCTTTCTTTCTTTTTCTTTCTTTCTTTCTTTCTATGTTTGGGTGTACCCTGTATGCCTGGTGCCCTTGGAGACCACAAGAGGACCTCAGCTCCCTAGAACTGGAGTTACAGACAGTTGTGAGTCACCATGTGGGTGCTAGGAATTGAACCTGGGTCCTCTGGAAGAGCAGTCTGTGTTCTTAACCACTGCCATCTGTCTAGCCCACAGCTTCGTCTCTTTAAAAGTATTCTCCTGAGGTTTTTTCTTTGTGAGGTATTTATTTATTTATTTATTTATTTATTTATTTATTTATTTATTGGTTTTTAGAGACAGGGTTTCTCTGTGTAGCTTTGGAGCCTGTCCTGGAACTCACTCTGTAGACCAGGAACTCACTCTGTAGTCCAGGCTAGCCTCGAACTCACAGAGATCCGCCTGCCTCTGCCTCCCGAGTGCTGGGTTAAAGGCATGAGCCACCACCGCCTGGCGAGGTATTTATTTTTAAGGCGGGTTCTCATTCTGTAGTTCAGAACAGCTTGGAATTCACTATACACCCCATGTTGTCTTGAATTCATGGCAATCTCCTTGCCTCAGCCTCTTGAATTCTGGATTCTAGGCACAAACCACTGTTGGCTGTCTCCTTTCATTTTAGAGATCATTCTTTGTGTTTCTTTATAATTTTATCATCCAACTCTATGTTCCCAAACACTGGATTTTAATATATACATATATGCAACAATAATAATTAAGAAGAGGTAATGGATTTTAGGTGATGTGGCAGGGTGGGGGTGTTGACACAGGAGAAGTTCAAGGGGGAGAGGGAAGGATGGAAAGGATATAAACATAGTATTCATGTTTGAGATTTCCCCAAAATTGATGAAGTTGATTATGTCATTCTAATTCTTTTTTAAAGATACCAGCTTCTTCTTGTTCCTTTTCTTTATGGGTTTTTGTGTCTCTGTGAGTTCCTGTAGAGGTCGGAAGAGATCCCCCAGAGCTGGAGTTTCAGGCAGTTAGTTAAAGTTTCTCAATGCAGAGGGCAATGTGAACCAAACCCAGGTCCTCGGGAAGAGCAGCCAGGGCTTTTAGCCCCTTAGTCAGCTCTCCATTCCATCCATTCCTTTACCTTCCTCTTAGCTTCTCTGTTGGCAAACCTGAACCATTGGAACTGTGGTTTCCAGCTTCCTGGCTTTGCTGGTTTCACTCTCATGATCCAGTTCATGGCACTCCCCTACTCTCTGTATTTCCTGCAAAATTGGCAGCTGGACCCAGGGGCTTCGTTGGCCTTGGTTCATTCTGGTAGCGTCATCCTAAGTGCAGTGACGTTCTTGCAGTGGAAGGCAGATAACATTAGGCTGGATCTCCCCACGTGATGGCAGCAGCTGCTAGTTCTCAGTATCAAGGTCCTTAACTCATTGTCGGCGGCAGAGTGGTGATGCTCTAGTTGACATTTCCTTTTCCCTTACCCGTTGGAATACTTGGACAATGAGACATTTCACTCTTTTACCATTTTGTTCTTCAGATGTGGTCAATGGGATGCTAGGACTACATTCTACCAGCTGATCAGGGCTGAATGTGTGCAGTCCTTTCCACCCACGTGTTCACCGATGTCAACTGGGAAGCTCCTCCCCTATCCACAGCCCTTTCCATCCACATGTTCACCGATGTCACACTGGGAAGCTCCTCCTCCATCCAGAGGAGAACCAAGGCTTCTCTTGCTAGGCAAGAGCTTGGCCCCCAAGCTACCTCACCAGCCCTCACATTGGAAGCTTGAAATTGGCCACAGTAGTAGTGTTTACACCACAGAAATGAACAAATGACACAACCCAGCCCTCTTCCCCAAGAAAGGCAGTTGTTAAACACTCAACGGCACATGACCAGGTCTGGGTCACATGGGACCAGCAGGATAAACATTCATTCCTCTCTTCCTTAAAACCTCTCAAGACAATGGAGCTGCTCCCTCAGATCCTGCAAGGTGATGACATAGGGTTTTCCTTATGTCCTTGTGAATTTACACACCTAAGTATATCAGGAGCATGTCACTCCAGTTCCCTCATCATCTGCATTCCAGATCTCACAATCTCTGGATCTCACAGTCTCTTTGGCCAGTGTGTGGATGTGGGATTTGCAGCTCAAGACGCTTCACTGGGTTTGTGATTAATTCAAGTTTATAGTTACTGTCTTACTATTGTCTTTAATTTTTCCTACCTGAGTTTTTCTTTTTCTTCTGCACGTGTGTTACTTAAGTGTGTACGTGTTCATGTGGGTGTGTGCATGTGTTTGTGCATGCAGGTGGAGGCCAGAGGTTGATGTTCTCTTCCTCTCTCACTCTTGGGACTGGGTCCTTCTCTGAACCTAGATGTACCGATTGGGCAAAATTAGCTTTCCAGCGAACTCCAGGGACCCTCCCGTCTCTACCTCCCCAGCCCTGGGGTTCCAAGTAAACACCACTATTTCCAGCTTTTTAGGTTCTGAAGATCCAAACTCAGGTCCCCATGCTTACACAACAGGCACTTTACCAACTGAGCCAACTCCTCAGCCTTGTGTCACATCTGTTTTAAAATCTTCTTGTCTTATTTTGCCTCAATCAATTATTTTTCATTCTTTGGACTTTTAAAAGAGATTTTACTATTACTGTTGTTGTTACTGTGTGTGTGAGAGAGTGTGTTTGTGCACAGTATACACAAGCATGTAGAGGACAACCTTGGGTGTTGGTCCTGGCCTTCCACCTTGTCTTTAGTACAGACACAATTTTAGCTGAAGTTTTCCTGTGTCCCGGCCTGCCGGCAGTCAGGACAAATCTCTCCCACTTGCATCCCCCAAGTAAACACACAGAGGCTTATATTACTTATAAACTGTATGGCTGTGGCAGGCTTCTTGCTATCTGTTTTTATATCTTAAATTAACCCATTTCTATAAATCTATACCTTGCCACGTGGCTTGTGGCTTACCAGTATCTTACATCATGCTTCTCCTCATGGCGGCTGGCAGCGTCTCCTCACTCAGCCTTCTTCTACCCAGCATTCTCCTCTCTCCTTGTCCTGTCTACACTATCCTTCCTGCCTGGCTACTGGCCAATCAGCGTTTTATTTATCAATCAATCATAGCAACATATATTCACAGCATACAGGACATCCCACAGCACACAACTGTAAGTCAAATTCATTCTGGCTCCATGGAGGAGAGATGGAGTGAGGTGAGGAAACCAGCCAGAAGTGAAGTGAGGACATGCATCAGGGTAGTGGAGGTGTAATGGATTGACCACCAACCATAGTTCAGTGATATAATTGATAATACTTGGTGACTGCCTATATTAGGTCAAGGAAATGGGGCAGTCAGGGATTCCTGGGCACCCAGATTTGAGTAGAGCTGGATACAATACCATTCAATGGGGGCCAGTCTAGCTGTCAGTATTTTAAAGTCAGGTGCCACCACTGTTGCTAGTCTAGGAGAGGAGGCAACTTGACTGAGCCCCTTTCTGACCTCTGCTTGTCTAGGAGAGGAACCCCTTGGCAGAGCCCCTGCCCGAGAAGCCTTGGTGTTAGATATCTGAGCTTAATGCCTAGGAGGAAAGCAAAGAACTTCTCTATGTGCCCCATCAAAGGCATCATCACTTGAAAACATGGAAGCCTAGTGATCTCCTTTCCATTAATTCCAGATCTATTTCCCAGCCACTTCCTCCTGTCTTCACACCCCAACTCCTCTAGGCATGTGATGTACTAATACTGAAGTGCCTAAAAAAGTACAGCTCTAATCCTATCCCCTTCCTATGAAAAAACCTTTGAGGAACTTGTTCATTCATTCACCCTAATTTATCCATTCAAAAAAGAAAAAAAACCTCATTGCTAGCGGAGTATGTTATCACTTGGAATATAATGATAAAGAAAGCAGATATTGCTCTCATTTCATGACATGTGCAGTCTGTCCTGTATTCATGGGCCTCCCCAAAATACATCACTCTCAGTTTCTCCCCTCTATCTCCAGAGAACAATCCTAAAGTGCCTCATATCACACGGGCTTCCAGAGAGCTGAGAACAACCGTTACCTCCTTCTTTTGTCTGACTGATGCTCTCAGTCTGAAACAAGGCCTTTAAGAGAGGAAAACTGTTGTTCAGCTCTCCACAGCCCCACATTGGGTGCCTTCTGTTTTCTTTGGCTCTTTACTCTTTGCTCTTTTCTCTTTTGGGTCTTTGGGGGTCCCACTCCCAAATAAATCACACACAGAGACTTATTCTTAATGGAAATGCCTGGCCTTAGCTTGGCCTTTTTCTTGCCAGCTTTTCTTAACTTAAATTATCCCATCTACCTTTTGCCTCTGGGCTTTTTCTTTTTCTTACTTACGTATATTTTACTTTCACTCTTACTTTATGGGTGGCTGGTCCCTAGCACCCTCCTCTCCTTGTTCTCTTGCTCTTTCTTCTTTTCCTCCCAGATTTCTCCTTCTATATATTCTCTCTTCTCTCCTGCCAGCCCCGCCTATCCTTTCTCCTGCCTTGCTATTGCCATTCAGTTCTTTATTAGATCATCGGGCATTTTAGACAGGCACAGTAACACAGCTTCACAGAGTTAAACAAATACAACATAAAAACATGCAGCACATCTTTGCATCATTAAAGCAAGTGTTCCACAGCATAAATAAAAGTAACACATCTTAAAATAATATTCTACAACAGAAAACATACCGTAACACAGTGAAACAATCTCTACTATATAGACAGAAGTTTTCCTGTGTCCTTCCTGGTCACACCACCACTCAGTCCCAAGTAAGCACCTAGAGGCTTTTATTAATTACAAACTGTATGGCCTGTGGCTCAGGCTCATTATTAACTAGATCTTATAACTTAATTCAACCCATTTCTATTAATCTACGTTTTGCCATGTGGCTTCATGGCATTACCTGTTCTCTCGCATCTTGCTTCTCCTGGTGGTGGCTCACAGCGTCTGCCTGACCCCACCCTTTTTCATCTATGTCTTCAGTTTGAATGTACCGCCTAACCTTATTCTGCCTTGCCATTGGCCAAACAGCTTTATTTATCAGCCAATGGGGACAACATATATTCACAGCATACAGAAAGACAAGACATCCCATAGCACTACTTAGATGTCCCCATGCCTACCCCCACTCGCACCCCTGGGCCCCATCTCCACAGCTCTTTTCTGGGTCAGCTGAACAGTCTCGACTTTTGCTACTTGGGCCCATATTTTAAAGTTTCAAGGCCATCTGTGAGCAAACCAAAAGTGTGTGTCATACATTGCAAAGGTGGAACCATCAATAATACCCTGTGAGGTAAGCAGGAAGTCGGGCTTGTTTTCTGATTATTGATAACAGCTACATGTAGCTATCTACGGGCTAGATTCTCCAGAGACTATGGTCTGTGGATTCACTTGTTCTAGACTGTCCCAGTCTCCCAGTCTTGGCCTAGAATGTACAGATAAACTTCCCATGAATGACCACAGGACATCAGAGTTTGGAACTGACATTGGGGATGACTGAGTGGATCTCCTTGGATAGGGTCACAGTTACACCCGTTATTGTTTGGGTACTATCTACTCTAAGTGGTGAACAACAGCATGCAGGCATTCCAACTCCAACCCAGAGCTAAGTGGATGTCACCTTATATCAGTTACCTTTTTGTGCCTGTAACCTCAGTATCTGATGTGGGCAGGTTACGGGAGCAAAGATTTACTGTGGTTCAGTTTCAAAAGGTTCAGTCGTGGACTTTTGGCTCCACGAATTAGGCTTCATGGTGGGAGGAGCATATGGTGGAGGGGAGCTGGTTGATTCACCACCAACCAGGGAGCTGAGAACAAGGAGCAGGCGGGCATAATGGTAGTATGCCTGTCCCCGGTCACCTAATTCCTCCAGATAGCCCTCACCGGTGGGAGTTCCTATAACCTTGAAAGATGGCACTACCAACTGAGGGCCACACTCTGAGATCATGAGCCAGTGGGGGAGGGGGCATTTCATGCTTAAACTGTGGCATTTCTGGCCTCTTTACCTGGTCTCACACAGAATGAAATGGAAAGTGTCTCTCCAGGCCTTTTCAAATGGTCTGATTTTCTAACTACTAGAGAGCACTTAATATTAAACACAACTTAATATTAAATTCATCTTCTGTAATAACTTCATCTCGGGACTCTTTCCAGCTCTGTTCACCCTCCTGAAGGAGCGTGGGAAGCAGCTGAACCCTGCTGTTTTCAACATGCTGGCAACTGTTTAGATACCTTGGGTTATTTCCTTACCATTGGCTTCGTGGGCAAAACAACGCTCGGTACTTATAAACAACCATCATGACAGCTGTGAGAATGTTTCCTGAGTAACCTAAAATTTGACAGAAATCATATTCGGCAGGCCACTATGTATCGATTGTGGTGGTTTGAATGAGAAACGTCCCCCATAGTCTGGGGCATTTGAACACTCGTTTGCAGTTGGTGGTGCTGTTTGGGAGGTTTAGGAGGTGTGGCTTGTTGGAGGAAGTATGTCACTGGAGGTGGGCTTTGGGAGTTAAAGACTAGCACCATTTTGAGTTCTTCCTGCTTGTGGTTCAGAATGTGAGCCCTCAGCTTCCTGCCACACTTCCCCACCATGTCAGACTCTTACCCCTCCGGAACCATCAGCCAAATAAACCTTCCTTCTCTAAGTCACCTTGGTCATGGTGTTTATCACTGCAATAGAAAAGTAACTGGTACACAGGTTCCTGAAACCTACCTGACATTTAGCTATCAGTTATTAACTACTGTCATTAGCCCAGACTGCTTCTTGCCTTGTTCTCTGCTTCCTGGCAAGACTACAGACTTACACAGATAACTCATGTGAGAATTTCTGACACTGGGCTGACAGGATGGCCCAGCAGGTAAAGGCACTAAGCTGTGCCAGCCTCATTATCTGCATTTTATCCCCTGATCCCACTGTGGCAAAAGAGAGCCAACTCCTGAAAGTTGTCTTCTGACCTACACACATACACACTGTGATACGAGCACATACACACACACACACAGAGACACACACACACACACACACACACACAGAGACACACACAAATAATAAATAAAATAAAACTTAAAAAGAATTGCAAATATCAATAAACACATGAAAAATGCATGCAGCTTTGCTGGTAATCAAATATGTATAAATAAAAAATTAAATGTATGAGTTATCATTTGTACCTACTCAATTAGCAACACTTTTTAAATGATAGCGCTCTGTCAAAGATGAGATGAAATGGGAGTCCATGCATACACAATAAATCCACATATCCCTACTGAAACACACTTTAACTTCAAGACAGGGTTTGTCTGTTAGCCCTGGCTCTCCTGGAACACACTCTGTAGACTAGGCTGACTTTGAACTCAGAGATCTGCCTGCCTCTACCTCCTCAGTGCTGGTATTAAAAGCGTGTGCCACCACCACACAGCTAACAGGTCCTTTGACTCAGGAATTCTGCCTTTAGAATTCATTTCAAAACAATCAGGAAAGCAGATGTTGACATGCACAAAGATGTTCATCATAGTGCTGTTTAGGGGAAAATGGAAAATAAAATATCAAAGATAATTGAATGGTTGAATTTATAATATATCTTTATGGAAGACCATTCTGAAATATTACAATCATCTCTTTGAAAAATCATTAACACAAAGAAGTTTTAGGTTATGATATTCAGCCAGAAGACTCAAATGTAAAATTATGTCAGTCACTCAATTCTGTAAGAAAATAAAATAGAAAAAATAATGGCTTGTGGTAAGGTTGAATATTATTTTCTAAAGCTTTCTATATTTTCTAATTATGTACTATAATGTTGTTCCCCATAGAGATCGTATCAATTTGCACTCCCCCAACAAACTATATAGGAGTTTGTGTCTGCTGATCCTCAACAATACAGTGTGGTTTGGACATTACTGATCTTCGTCGTTATGACTGATAACATGTGACAGCTCAGTGTCTCTTTCCCTTGAAGGAAAGGTTGATTTACTAATTTGTGTGGGTGTTTTGCCTGCAGGTAAGTCTGTGCACAGCCTGCGTGCAGTGCCTGTGGAGCCCAAAGGGAGTGTCTAATCCCTTGGAACTAATTACACTTATGAGCCATCAAGTAGATTTGAACCTGCATCCTCTGGAAGAGCAGCCAGTGCTCTTACTCACTGAGCCTACTTGAAACTTTTTATGAATGAGGCTAGGCGTTTCTACAACTACCAGAGCCCTTCATAATTGCTTCACTATAAATTATCTATTTCCTGTCGCTTGACCATTTTCCTTTTTTTTTTATTTTCACATTTTATTATTTATTTATTTATTTATTTATTTATTTATTTATTTATTTATTTATTTATGTGTGTGTGTGTGTGTGTGTGTGTGTGTTCATGGACAACTTGTGCACAGACAATTTGTGGGACTGGAGTCAGTTCTCTTTTTCCACCATGTGGATCCCGGGGATTGAACTCGGGTCATCAGGCTCAGCGGCAGGCACCTTTACTGGTGGAGTGATCTTGCCAGCCCTGATCGTTTTTGGGATGGATTGGTTTTTGATCTTTTCATGTTGGTTATTGCAAACTGGTCGATTTAAGAGTAGAGTGACTTCACCAAGTCACTCTGAACTCCCTCCCACAAAGCAGAGGGCATATGGAGTGCCCTCTGACCATTGACTCCATGGAGTTCCACTGACGAGTTTAGTGGTAGTCTCCAAACTATCACTAAACAATCATTCCAGGAGTCAGTAATTTGGACAGAGTACATGGGGGGGACTTGATTGCATTCTGTGGTATCTAGGTCCTCAGCTGGGTCCTCACTCGGGCTGGTGGTGACTTGGTATCTGGAAACTCTAATCAGATATCTGATGTGGAAACTGACCGGCACTGCCTGTGGAGAGCCGGTGTGCATTCTACCCTCATCTCCTCTGCGTGGGAACTTTAAGTCTTGAAACCAGTTAGTTCCACCCAGTATGAAAACTGGCAAAGACTCTTTTAACTGGCTAGCACTATATTGGTGGAGAAGTGAGTTCACTCACCTGCTGCCTGTGGGTTAGGACTTCAGCTGAGTTGAAGGGCAGCCTCTCAAGGAAGCTCTCTAGGGAGGCTGGCCTGTACCTCACAGCACTGATCGGCTCCTAGTGTGAAAAGCCTTGGGATGCCGGTCAGAAGCAGGATTGCCTTCCCTGGCCTGGTCATGGAAGTCACAAGTATCTTAGTGTAGCCATAGCTACACATCATTCTTCGTGTAGCCATGAGGCTGCTTAGGTTTGTTGGGGGAGAGATGGACACATCTCTTCTGCTCATAGGGAGTGTCAAGTCACATTAGCAGTCTGTGCGTTGGGAAAATTTGCCACAGAAAACTCTTATGACTCTTCATACTTCTGGAAACTTGCTAATTTTCTATGCACTGCAGAAAACAAAATATTTTGTGATCTTCGTATATTCTTTTCTATGCTCATTCACTATGCTCCCTTGTTTTTTGTTGTTGTTTGTTTTTAGAGATAGGGTTTCTCTGTGTAGCTTTGGTGCTCATCCCAGAACTCATGCTGTAGACCAGGCTGGCCTCGAACTCACAGAGACCTGCCAGCCTCTGCCTCCCTCTCAAGTGCTGAGATTAAAGTTGTGTGCCACCACCACCTGGCCATTATACTCCTTTGTTTTAGTTACTTTTCTATTGCTCTGAAGAGACACCATGACTAAGGCAACTTATGAAAAGGCTTTTATTTGGGGGGTTGCTTACAGTTTCAGAGGTTGAGTTCATGGCCATCATGGTGGGGAGCATGGCCAAAGGCAGGCAGGCATGGTGCTGGAGCAGAAGCTGAGAGTTTTTATCTGATCTGTAAGTTAGAGGCAGAGAAAGGGGGAATGTGCCTGGCATGGGCTTTTGAAACCTCAAATCCCTCCCTAGTGACACACCTCCCCCAGCAAGCCACACCTCTTAATCCTTCCCAAAACAGTCCACTAACTAGGGATCACGCATTCAAATAAATGAGCCTGTGGGGCCATTCTCACTCAAACCATCATGCCCTCTAATGGGTTATACTAGCTGGTGCCACCGTTAGGTGCACTGGTTGGTGTTCCCCATGGCTGTGACCAATACCTGATGAATTCAGTTTGAAGGGTGAAGGATTAGCTTGGGCTCATGGTTCAGGGATGGAGTCCATGGTGATGGGGAAGGCATGGTAACTGGTGCCTCATCTGTGACAGTGGGGGCTTGAGGCACAGCTTGTTACCCGGGAGCAGGGAGTTCAGGGCGGGAGCAGAGTGGCCTGTAACCTCTCAGAAGGCTGCAACCAGCAAGTGTCCAAGTGTTCAAACACGTGAGCCTGTGGGGCACACTCCACATCCAAATTATAATAGTGAGAAGCATGCTTGTTTGTTGAGGAAACACCTCTTCTCTCCCTGCCCACCTTTTCTGCTTAGTTTGTGTGGTATTTTGTAATGTGCTCAGTAACTGGTAGAGAGAGTAGGCAAACTTTTGGAAGTCAGTCTCTCCAGGTCTCACTTTGTTCATCTGTAAAATGGGAGCTATATCACCACACTCCTCTGCCTTTCAGATTTCTCATGAGGATGAAAAGGTACGCCGAGTGTGAAAGTTAGAAGGGTAAGGCACTACTTGAAGGCAAACAATCACCTTGAGAGTGAGTGGAATGGTTGGGGAAGAGAAAGGAGGTCATTGGATGCTAGCTTTTAAATAGACCACAACATCTGTGAGCTTTTTTTTTTTTTTTTTTTTTTTTTTTTTTTTTTTTTTAAGAATTTGTATTGTATGTGTGCTTTCCTGGTGGCTGTGGAGGTCAGAGACTCTCAGCTCCTTTGGATCTGGTTGTGAGCCACTCTGCTGTGCTGGGTACCAAACATCAATGCTCTGCAAGAATAAGTTCTCGTAACCACAGAGGCACCCCACCAGCCCCATACCTGTGTCAATATCTTAATGAAATGACTTGTACTCCAGACAGCCATGCCTGTGTGGCCCAACAGGCACCTTTATAGTGGCAGGAAGTGGCTGTCCACCTGTCTGTCTGGTGGCTGTCCACCTGTCTGACTGTGCAACCTTTCTTGTACTTAACATCGTTTTGTTTAACTCACTCCAGAGAAGGGGTCTAACCTCAGCACTGCAGTACAGGACAGCTGTGTGAGTGATGTCTTCCACATCTGTGTCTGTTTCCTTCTCGTAGTGAGTAAGAGAACGAGGTCTCTGGACCTCGCCTGCTCACCAACAGTTTTGGAAGCTCTCCACTTAGTGAGGCCTGAAGTTCCTGGGGCGGGGGGAGGTGCTTTGGTGTGCTCTAGCAGCTCACTTCAGGCAGCCACCTGCCTTAAAGCCTTTTCTGTTGTTTGGGACAGGGTCTCATGTAGCCCAGGCTGGCCCCAAACTCGATATGTGGTTGAGACTGGCTTTGAACCGATCCTCCTGCCTCCACATCCCGTGGACTGGAATTTCTGAAGGGTGTGTGTCACCGCACCCAGCTGACTCGAATGTTAGTTTTCTTTCTCTTCAAAGTATCCTATCTTCAGAATCCTGGGCTTCCTATCTCACAAGGGGCCTCTCCCTTCTCAGAAGTCCCAAGAGCACATCTAAGACTCTCTATGAGAGCATTTCATAGACTCTCCAAGTAAAAATGAATAACTAGTCGTTTCATATATTAAGCAGTTAGACCCAAACAATTTTGTAGTAACTAAGTTATTTAAGTCCTAGTAACTATTAGAAAAAAACAGTGCAACACATTGAAAACATTGTTATTTTATCTCATTTTTAATTAAAAAATTATGCATATATGTGTGTGTGGTGGGCAGTATATGCACATGAGTGCAAGTGTCTTTCGGGGCTGGAGTTACAGGTTGTTGGAATGGAGCCAGGGACCTTTGCAACCTGCCCTTAACTGCTGAACCATCTCTCCAGCCTGTTTTATCCCATTTTAAAGTCACCCCTGCCATTTACTGATGGGATTGTGTGTGTGTCTGTCAGAGCACCGTACCTTCCTAAGCCCCAGAGTTTTTATTTCCTGTACTGTTCTGTCATGGCAATCAACAAAAACCCAGCTTTTACAGACACACAATGGCGCAGGAAAGATGGGTATGATCCAGTGTTGAGACGGTGAAGTCCAGGGAGCTGTTAGGATGCACAAGGTCCAGTAGATTTTGAGTATTGACATGTTGCCTTTGAAAACTGAAAATGCCCCATAGTAACTGAGTGAATTAGCTCTCCCGCTCTGGGAGCCACAACTGTGGTTTGGCCACAGTTCTGCTGTTCCCACTGGTGACAATGGGTGTATTCTGCTTCTGTGACAGCTACCTGAAAACACACATTGTATTCCTCATCGCAGCCTTTGAAAGGTCAGGGCCATGTCTAATTGGTCTCTGTGTCCTCCGTAGCACCTCTCAGGGACAGTAGCTAGCATTTAATGACCTTTACAGAGGCAGGGCATCCACACAGGCCACATGATCATTCTCTTCCCAGGACACTACTCTATCTCTGCGGGCTAGCACAGTGCCTTGCTCCTAAACACCTCATCAATGTTACTTAAATAAATGAACTTGTGTGTGCTTACTTTGGTCCACACCTCAATTCCTGACAACAAAGCAGAGCAATTCATAGACCCCAGTCAGACCGAGTGGATGCCTCTACACATCCAGTGTGAGGTGGGGCTCAGCATGCTGGACACGGCTCCTCCCTTGCTTCTGCACTCCGATGAGCATTTTAGCCTTCCCTCCTCTGTGAAGTGTGATAACAGTGCAGGGGAGAATTGTAAACGCTGAAGGAGATGTTGCCTGCACCAGGGCTTTGAAGGACATCCAAGTGGTGTGCCCTAAAGGATTACAGTTCAGCTGTGGACCAGCAACCACCGGCATACACTACCCTTCTCTTCCTGATTGGATTGATGGGGGAGGGGAAGACTAAGCAGAAAGGACTGGGGACGGCGGGGGGGGGGGGGGGGGGGGGGGGGCTATAAGTAGCTATTTCTGATTCCCAAGTGACCATGCTTTAGGCTTAGGCTGAAATTCCCTGTGAGCTGCACTAATGGAGAAATTAGTATCAGTTGACATAGTAGCATATGCTCTGAAATGTTCTCCCATTATGCTTCATGAGAAACGGCAGGAATTCCTGGTCCATTATAGGAAATCTGCCACGACGACGCTAGCCTCTGGGAAAGCATGCCCTGATATCCCCTAGGCTCTGAAAGTCAGCTGGTAACTCCAACTTCTGGAGGATGCACAAAGTATTACTAATTTCTTAATTAAATATTATATTATTTCTTTTCAGTTTCATACCATGTATTTTGATCACAGTCATCTTCTCTCCCCAACTCCTCCCAGATCCACCCCTACTAACCTGACGTCACATCCTCTTTTTACTTTTTGTAAGAGTCTAGTGAGTCCAATCTGTGCTGCCCAAATACTCTTGGGTGTGGGGCCATCCCTTGGAGTATGGTCACCCTACCAGGGGTCACACCCTTAAAGAAAACTGACCCACCCTCTCACCAAAGCTATCAATTGCCAGTAGTTCCTTTCCTCATGGTGGGACTTTACGCTAGGCTGAGATTTTGTACAGCCTGAGCTCGGGCAGGTCTTGTGCATGCTGTCCCAGAGGGGTGAGGACATATGTGCAACAGTCCTATTGGCGTCTGGGAAACACTGCTCCCCTGGAGTCACCCGCTGCCTCTGCCTTTTACAATCTTCCTGTCCCCTCTTCCGTGATAATCCCTGAGCATTGGAAGAGGGGGTGTGTTATGGATGTCCTAGCCAGGGCTGAGAGCTCCCAGGTCTCTGTATTGTGGACCTGTTGGGGGTCTCTGTGTTAATTGCTGTCTCCTGCAGGAAAAGCTTCTCCGATGAGGCTTGAGAGATGCATTAAACCATGGGTATAATGATAGCTCATTAGGAATTAGTTTGATACTACGTCCATTTAACAGACTCTAGCACCTATCTAGCTACAGGTTCTTAAGGCTCAAAGTCTGTGAAAGAAAATCGTCTTTGTCCATCAACGCAGGGCTCATGAAAACATCTCTTATTCTTTGAAGGGAAAAAAAAAATACTGTTTTCGTGAAACTGAGCATTTCAAAGCAAATGTTATTCTGACAACTTTGTGAATACCTGCTGTTTGTTTTCCAGCTAATCAGCGTGTGTGGTATTGATTGGCCAGTACTGACATTTTAAAAACATGTCTTCGCTGTCATTGATAAGTGTGTGCTCTCTCACAAGCCAACAGTTCTATTAGGGAACCATTAGGACTGATTTGCAAGAAGAGTCCGTCTCTTTCAATGCTGGTAAGGATGCAAAGAAGGAAGGAACCAGGAGAGAAGGGAAGACCCAAGCTTTACAGACTGTGCAAGGCAGACAAGTGCCTTGGGGACCCAGGAGCTGGACAAAGCAAAATAACAGCTGTCATTTAGCTGGGGAAGTCCAAGGCATCCCAGCTCTCACACGGGATGCGTGTTTCGCCCTCCTGAATCCTCACAGACCCTGGAAGTCAGTATTATCTCTGTGTTATGATGAAAAAACAGAGCCCACATCTGTTCAAGGACACAATGCTAGAAAGGGCTTGAGTTAAGATTCAAGCCATGTCTGACCCAGCAGCCCAGATCCTTTCTAGAACATTCCTCTAATTCAAAGAACAGGCTGAGACACAGTGTCACAGTACATCGTGGCAAAACATGAACAAAGCCTTGTTTTTAAGAAAATCTGGGTCACCTTCCTTTCTTCTGTCCTACAGAAGATAGGAGAGAACCCTGAGAAAATGGTCCCCGTGCCAGGGTCTCCCTGGGTCCAGCTCTCAGAACTTAGGGAGAAATACCAGCCCACCCCCCCCACCCCCCCAATTCAGACTTGCCCAGTTTGTCTTTGACACCAAGGGGGTGGGTCCCAGTGCTCAGAACTTAGGGCTAAGGAGGAGTACCAGCTCACATGCCCATTCTCTCCATTCAAGTTTGTAGTTGTCTCCTCCCTACCGAAGTTAGAGAAATCCGGCTCCAGCTCTTTGATGGTGAAGGCGAGGGTAGGCTGGGCTAACACAGCCAGAGAGCAGGACAGAGCCTTTTCTCTTTAAAGATTTTCTTCTTCCTCCCTCCCTCCCTCCCTCCCTCCCTCCCTCCCTCCCTCCCTCCCTCCCTTTGTTCCTTTCTTCCTCTTTTTTTTAAAGGCATATTTTTATTTTTATTTATGTGATTACATGTGTGTCTGTGCGTGGGTATGTACACCTGCATGCTGGTGCCAGTCAGTGGAGGTCAGAAGATGTCAGAGCCCCTGGAAGTAGAGTTACAGGTGCCTGTGAGCCCTCTGACATGGGTGCTGGGAACAAACCTCTGGTCTTCTGGAAGAGTAGTATGTGCTCGTTTGTTTGTTTGTTTGTTTGTTTGTTTGTTTGTTTGTTTTCCGAGACAGGGTTTCTCTGTGTAATAGCCTTGGCTGTCCTGGATCTCACTCTGTAGCCCAGGCTGGCCTTGAACTCACAGAGATCCACCTGCCTCTGGTGTGCTGGGATTACAGGCGTGGGCCACCACACCTGGTACAGTGTGTACTCTTAACCACTGAGCAGTTTCTCCAGACCCTTCTTCCAAGTCCTCCTTTCTGGGTCACTATAAGGCAGCTAATTTGACATTGACAGTACTGTGGGAATAGACCCAAGGCCATTCTAGCCTGTTGATCTATCAGGGTGCCATGTGGGAACCAAATTTAAACTGTGACCCCATTGCCTGCTGGCTGGGTAATCTTGAGCAAGTTGCTTAACCTTGCTGAGTCTCTTCATCTGCAAGCTAGACACCATAACGCCTGTTTGTTGGAGCTTTGTGATAATTAATAGCATATTGAAAACACATACTACACAGGTGAGGTTTCTCTCTGTCCTCAGAGCCTCCAACAGGCTCTTTGTTCTCTGCCTAGAAGAGGTGCCTCTTCTCTCCTTTCAGGTGGTTAAAACAGATTCATTCTCTAGTATCCTTCAGTAGATAACCAGAAGGAACTCGGCTACTTACTAGTTGAATGACCTCTGATAAGGTTGGCATTAGTTTTATCATCTCTATGATGGTCAGATGGCTCAGTTGGTAAGGGACCTGCTGACCAAGCATGAGGTCCAGAGTTTGGATTCCCGGAACCCATATGAAATGCCAGGTGTGGTGGCATCTGTAACTCCAGATGGTTTCCTAGAGTTCATTGGTCATGGTGCCTAGCTGAATCAGTGAGCTCCAAGTTAGGTCAGAGACCCTGCCTCAAAAGAGAAGGTGAAAAATAAATAAATAAATAAAAATGGAAAATAAAAGAGAGAAGGTGAATGGGTTGGGTGTGGTGGTGCATGCTTTGTTTGTTTGTGTTTGGTTTGGTTTGGTTTGGTTTGGTTTGGTTTGGTTTTTTGAAACAGCGTTTTTCTGTGTAACAGCCCTGGCTGTCCTGGAACTTACTCCATAGACCAGGCTGGCTTGAACTCACAGAGATCCACCTGCCTCTGCCTCCTGAGTGCTGGGATTAAAGGTGGTGCCACCATGCCTCGAAGTGGTGCATGCTTTTAATCACAGCACTCCGAGGTAGAGGCAGGTGGATCTCTATGAGTTCGTGGCCAGCATGGTCTATATAGTGAAACCCTGTCTCAAAAAAGAAAAGAAAGAAAGAAGGAAAGAAAGGAAGGAAGGGAGGGAACGAGGGAGAGAGAGAGAGAGAGAGAGAGAGAGAGAGAGAGAGAGAGAGAGAGAGAGAGATGACTAGGCAGGGCGGGGTGGCCACCCCTTGAATCCCAGCACTCCAGGGGCAGAGGTAAGCGGATCTCTTTGTCTTTAAGGTCTCCTGGTCTGTACAGTGAGTTTCAGGCCAGCGAGGGCTACAGAGTAAGACCCCATCTCAACAAGTCAGGTGAAGAGAGTAGAGGACATACTCAACATTAGCCTCTGGCCTCCACGTACAGGAGAGGCCTTACATGCCTGTGCCTGTACAGTCGTGAGAGGTACATACAACACATACATAAAATAAAAACAAAAACACAAAAAAACACGGAAATGCTAATTATATATAATGCCTAGGGTTGTTACATGAAATAATAAAAAACTGGTTAGAATAATGCTTGACAAATAATTAGGAATCAGTACTTTTTTCTTAATTTTCAATACATTTTCCAAAGGATATTTTGCGTAAAGCATTGCCTGTGTTTAGCTTTTTAAAATTCTCTTTGATATACTTTCTTTTTGAGACAGGATCTCAGTATTCCAGGCTAGCCTCAAACTTGTTATGTAACTGAAGCTGATCTTGCACCTCTCAAGTCCTGGGATTCCAGATGTGTGGCACCCCTGGTTTATGTGGTGCTAGGGGCAGAATCCAGGGTTTTGTGCGTGCACACACACACCCCCACCAGCTACTGTTCTTTAAACACCAGCCACCTCGTCTTTTGTCCCAGGGTTTCTGCTGGCTTGTAACTTGCCAAGGGCTAGCTGGCCAGTGAACCCTAGGGATTTTCCTGTCTCCACCTCTCCAGCACCAGGATTGTAAGCACACACCACCACACTCAATTTGTATTTAATATGGGTTCTGGGGTTAAATTCAGGCCCGTATGCTTCCAAGGTAATGGCGCCATCTTCCCAGCCCACCCTTAACTATTACCTCTACACACATTGAGAATGACATTCGACAATGTTATAATTAATTTCCCTTCTTCTATCGAACATAAAATTTAAAAGTCAAGAGGAAAATTATAACCCACTATATTACTCAAACTTTTTAGATTTTTATGTTATGTATACAAGTGCTTTGCCTTTATGTATATGCACCATGTGCGGGCTAGGAACTGACCCTGGGTTCTTTGAAAGAGCAGCAAGTGCTCTTAACCACTGAGCCATCTCTCCACTCCCTCCCCCTCTTTTTTTAACCGTTGCTGTTATTCATTCTCCATTACTGATAATTTAAATTTGTTCATTTATCACGTCCTGTAGTCATACTCTACGGAAGGTCAGTGGGCCACAGATTCTCAGGCTTCTTCATCCCACTCTTGGCCTTCATTCCTGAAGACTATCTTTGCTGGGTATGAAAATCCAAGTTGATGCTGACTTTCCTTCAGCACTTACAAGGTATTGTACCACCTTCTTCTGGCTACCGTGATTCTTCTGAGAGTGCCACTGGCATTTGACTGGCATCCCTGGGTCAGACCTCTTAGTGTTGACACTGTTTCTCTGTTTTCCATTTTCAGTGTAATTATGACATTCTGACATGAGTTTCCTTGGCTTTATCCCTTTGGGTTTGATATTGACTTCTTGACTGTTGGCTGTCTTTTGCCAAATTTGGGAGAATTTCAGTAATTTTTTATTTATTTTTTATTTTTATTTATTTATTTCATTGGTTGGTTGGTTTGGTTTTTCAATACAAGGTTTCTCTGTGTAGTCTTGGCTGTCCTGGAACTCACTCTGTAGACCAGGCTGGCCTCGAACTCACAGAGATCCACCTGCCTCTGCCCTCCAAGTGCCAGGATTAAAGGCATGTGCCACCACTGCCCGGTAACATTTTTTTTTTAAAGATAGTATTGCAATGTAGTTCAAACTGGCCTTGAACTCACTATGTAGCCCAGGCTGGCCCTCAAACTTGATCTTTTGCCTCCACCTCCTGAGTGCTGGGATTACAGGCGTGCACCACCACATATGGCCTGTCAACAGGTACTGCTTCGAATGCTTTTTCAGCACTGTTCTCTACTCGTTTTGGGAATCTGATCTCTTGACTGTTAGCTTAAATCTGTTTTTTTTGGGGGGGCGGGTTGTTTGGTTTTTTCTTCATTGTATTTCTTTTGCTCAGGAGAAAGACTATTGATCTACTGATTTTTTTTTTATCCTGTATTATTTTTACTCAGTTATTGAGTCTGGCCAGTCAGTTTTTGTTGTTTGGTTGTTTGGGGTTTTTTTTTCATTTGGTTTTTCAAGACAGGGTTTCTCTGTCTACTTTTTCAGCCTTGGCTGTTCTGGAACTCACTCTGTAGACCAGGCTGGACTTGAACTCAGAGATCTGCTTGCCTCTGCCTCCCAAGTGCTGGGATTAAAGGCATGTACTTCCCAGAAAGTGTTTTAAATTATTTTATTTTTAATTGTGTGTATGGGGGCAGTTAGTGCACATGAACTTAGGTGCCTGCAGAGGCTGGAAGTTGCTGGATTCCCTGGAACTGGAGTTACATGTAGTTGTGAACGGCCCGATGTGGGTGCTGGAAACCAAACTCAAGTCTTCTGGAAGAGCAGTATGAGCTCTTAGCCCTCTCTCCGGGCCTGCCAGTGAATTCATAATTTCTATCAGTAAAGTTTCCAGTTCTATAACATCTGTTTGGATCTCAACATCTATTTTTTTCCCCAGGGATGGGGGAAGCAGGAGCTGGCATTGTATGTTTTCATTTATTTCAGAAAAGTCCTAAGTATGTGTTGAGCATTTTCTTGATAACCCCAACACCTAGCAAATATATTTGGTATCTGCTGTCTGTCTTTTCTTATTCAAAGTAAAATCCTTCTTGTTTTTGTTATGACGGGTGATTTTTTTTTTAAGTTAGATCTTGGACATTTACATTTTATCCTGAGATCTAAATCTTATTTCAATCTCTATTGTAGCAGGTGATAATTGACTGTCAGGGAAAGAACAATATCACCACACTGTCACAGGGTGGGAAGATCACTCTGGTGTGATGTGTAAAGTAGAATTAATCATAGCAAGGCAAGGCGATGTTCCCACTGACCAGTGCAGGGGAGTAGCAGGGGATGGTTGTGGGCCACTTTTCCCATGGTATCTGGCTGGAATGGGGGTATTGTCACCAACCTTTCCTATCTCTTTGGCTCCAGAGATCAGGACTGTTTCTCTGTCTCTGTGTGTCTCTTTCTCTTTTTCACCACCCCACTTCCTGCCCAGTATTTCCTGCTTGTTGGTTTCTTTAGTGCTCTGTCTGAGATGTGTAGGAAAGAATTCATCACCCTGAGTCCTGAAGTTCTTTGCTCTTTTGCATTCTCTCTTCAGTGTTCAGTATCACACTTAGGGGCTTTAGCTGTATCTAGAAGAAAAAGGGTGTCTCTCTCATTTTATCTGGGACTAGACATCCTAGGGTTGTGTTTTTCAATTCATATAACACAGCAAAACGGTGAATCTGTATTTGGTAACTCAAGTTCTTCAAACGTTCCCATTTTCCTCTTTGGGACAGCTCTGCGTGCTTGTTGGTTTTGCTCCTTTGGAGACTCTTGTTGTTGGTGGGCCTCTGGACGCAGCAAATTTGTCAACACTTGCACTTACAGCTTGCTGGTCTCTGTGCCCTGCTCACACCGTGAGATGCTTCTCCTTTCCACCTTCCCGATCACTGAATTAGTCCTCGGTGGCGTCCACTCCGATTTTCACTTCCACATTTGAAGTGGTGAATTTTTATTTTTATAGTTTGGTGGCTCAAGTTGAACTCCAACACACCAGCCTACTACCTTGGTCTCCTGAGTATTTGAATTATGGTGGTGTGTCGCCACGGATGGCCGGAATGTTTACATTTAACAGTTGCCTGTTTGGGGCTGGAGAGGCAGCTCAGCAGTCAACAGCACTTGCTGCTTCTGCAGAGAGCCTGAGTTCATTTCCCCGGCATCCTCACTCTACTCCTTTCTTTTCCATCTCTGTGTGAGTCTCTTTACAGTTCTTAGTTTTGTGTTTCTTTCTTTGGTTTTTGTTTGTTTGTATTTTGTTTTGTTTTGCTTTTGTTTTTTTGAGACAGGATTTCTCTGTGTAGTTTTGGTGCCTGTCCTGGATCTCGCTCTGTAGACCAGGCCGGCCTGGAACTCACAGAGATCCGCCTGGCTCTGCCTCCCAAGTGCTGGGATTAAAGGTGTGCACCACCACCGCCCGGCTGTTTTTTGTTTTTAATGTATTCTTTTGCCAGGCGTAGTGGTGCACGCCTATAGTCCCAGCACTTGGGAGACAAAAGCAGGACAAGGACCCTGTGTCAGCCTCGGTTATAGAGCAAATTCCCGGTTAGCCTGGGCTCTATGGGACCCTGTCTCAAGAACAAAACCAAACCAAAGCATTCTTTCTTCTTTACAAGACAGAATATCTATCCCATATGGTTCTGGTTACCAGCTTGATGCTATCCCTTCAAGGACTTGACTCCCCTCCATGACATCTGCTCTGCCTCGCCTGCTCCCATCAGTACCTGTGCCAGCCAGCCTGTTGTGGCCTCTTGGGAGCAGCAGTTCAGAATCAAGAAAGGGAAGGAAGACACTATTACTTCTTCAGTGGTTTAGTGGAGAACAAGGTGTTTTTTGGACCCACTAGGCTGAGATGAAGTAGGAGAGACCTCTAGGGTCTCCGAACAGTCCCCAAGTGAGTGGGGAGGGGCTGGTGCTGTGTGCCACTGTACTGTCTGCTTCCCAAGGGCACCTGGTACTTGCTAAACTGGGTACCCTGGGGTGGAGCTACATTGGCCCAAAGGAAGGGCCAATTATTAGCTCATTTTCACAAAGACATCTGATAGTGAATGCCTTTTCTTTTTCATTTATGTGTGTGTGCGTGTGTGTGTCTGTGTGTCTGTATGTGTGTGTGTGTGTGTGTGTGTGTAGGGGGTTGCCTGTGGAGGTCTATGGAGGCCAAAAGAAGGGGTTGGATCCCCTGGAGTTGGAAATACAAGTAGTGTGAGCTACCCAGTGTGGACCGGAAACAAACTCAGATCCACTGGAAGAGCAGCAAGAGCTCTTGACTCCTGAGCTAGCTCTCCAGGCCCTGGACACCCTTCCTAATCCACATAGGATGCTGTGCAAGCGAGTGGTGGCTCTGGGAAAGGCAGTTTGGACCACTTGGAACATTTCCCCCCAGAGGGCAGGTCTCAGTAATCATCATATTTGCTCACAGGAGGACAGGGCCGTCTCTCCCTTCTTGTTAATTGTCCATCTCAGTTAGGATGGGGGGTGGGGGGGCTTGGGCTGCTCTACGATTGACAGCTCTCACTGCAAACGTACTAGTGAGGTAGGCCGCTGTCTTAGTTATTTTTTGTAATAAAATGTCATGACCAAGGCAACTTATAAAAGAAAGCACTTGCTGGGCGGTGGTGGCGCACGCCTTTAATCCCAGCACTCAGGAGGCAGAGCCAGGCAGATCTTTGTGAGTTCAAGGCCAGCCTGGGCTACAGAGTGAGTTCCAGGACAGCCAGGAGTGTTTCACAGAGAAACCCTGTCTCTAAAAAAACCAAAATAAATAAATAAATAAATAAATAAATAAATAAATAAATAAATAAATGTGTATAATGTGGGGCTTACTGTTACAGAGGGTTAGAGTCTATGACCATCATGGTGGGGAGCATGGCATCAGGCAGGCAGGCATGGTGCTGGAGCAGTAGCTGAGAGATTACATCTAGATTCACAAGCATGAACAGAGATAGCTAACTGGGAATGGCATGGGCTTCTGAAACCTCAAAGCCTGCCTCCAGTGTTACACCTCCTCCAACGAGGCCACACATCCTAATCCTTCCCAAATAGTTCCACCAACTAGGGACCAAGTATTCAAATATATGAAAGCACCACAGCCATCTTCTAGGGTCTTGGACCTTGATTCACCATGAAATTCTGTACAGCATGGTGGAGCAGCACATTCATTGGTCCTACAGTGACTATCTCTCTGAGCACACCCCCAGAGGTGTCCTGTAGTCCCCAGCTACAGACCCCAGTGTCCTGTGTCCTCTAATCACCCCAGTGGTGAGCTCAGCTGTAGGCAGCAAACTCCTATCTGAAGAGAATGCCCCTCGGTAGTCACCCTAAGGTGACTTAGGGAATGTCTTCGTAATATGATTTGGTTGCAACCATCTTTCTCCCCCCCCCCCCACAAGATAGAACCCTGCTACTCAGAGCCACTCAGATCTGAA
The DNA here is from genome assembly GCA_902168425.1 of Peromyscus attwateri. NCBI lineage: Eukaryota > Metazoa > Chordata > Mammalia > Rodentia > Cricetidae > Peromyscus > Peromyscus attwateri. Next base: position 60,854 of record CABHPP010107124.1, read on the forward strand.
TCCCATTATCAATCTCTGCAACTTCATGCAGACATTTGACCTCTCTGAACTTGGCTCACTTTCGTCATCTGGGAGATAGGGGAAAAGGTATTTGTCCTGCGTCACTCAAGGATCTGGAAAGAATGAGACGAGAGGACAGCTCTGACTTGGGGTGTTGACAACTATAAAATTCCTTAGAAGGATAGACGGTATGAACGCAGTGCTGGAAGATGGTAGCATCAGTTGCTGGGGTTGTAGGAAGAAGGCTGGTGGTGTGAATTTGTCACCACCCAGTATATCCAGAGCAGAACTCCCTGTAGAAAAAGGGCCATAGGCAGTGGGAGAAACCACATTAGGAACACAAGAGAGTAGTCACGGTCGCTAGGGCGTGCATTCCTGGGAGCTGATCTCCCAGACAGCAAACTAGGAGAGTAAAGGGAATTTTAGCAAGAGATAGAAAAGACAGCTTAGGAGATGCCGAATCCATTCCTCTATGCTCAACACTGTCCCCCAAACACTGAAGAATCTGTCACCAGAGGAATGAGATCAAAGTGTACCTGGTGAAGGCCATAAAGACTGAGTTTTTTTTTTTATTTGTGAGAATCATTCTCAACTCTATGCAAATGTCCCAATTTCTCCCTCTGTTTCCAAGTCATTAAGCCCATTGCATTAGCAAAATATTAGAATTCCAGTGTTATCAGTAGCATCAAGGAAAGAAATACAAGCAGACAGGCTTATGTGAGAGCGAAGGAAGCAATCCAGAAAGGGGATGTGTGCTCCAGACCCATAACAAAACAGAAGTGCAAGGAGGCCATCGTTAGTGGGTGCCTGCAGTAAGTGATTAGGAAGGTTTGGAGAGTATAGAAGACTGAGCAATCCATTAAGAAGGACATGGTGGCCAGGCATGGTGGCGCATGCCTTTCATCCCAGCACTCGGGAGGCAGAGGCAGGTGGAGCTCTGTGAGTTCGAGGCCAGCCTGGTCTGTAGAGTGAGTTCCAGGACCGTGAGGGCTACACAGAGAGACCCTGTGGTATCACTGTGACCAAAATGCCCAACAGAATCAGCAGAGGAAAAGAAATGTTAATTTTAACTCGTGGTTGCCTGACCTCACGTGCTTAGCAGAACATCATGGCTGCAGCAGTGTGTGGTGGAGGACAGCTGTTTATATCTAGGCAGATCAGAAAGCAGGGAGCATGTTGGAACCATGGGCCAGCCTATAGCATCCAAAGGCCACACCAAGGGACCTACTTTCTAAAGTCCTCAGTTCCCCTCAAACAGCACCATCAGCTGGGAAATCAGCATTCTAAACATGAGCCTGGAGGGAGGCATTCCTGTTCAAGCTATACCACGGACTTACTAGTCCAACTCAGTTCTTAGGACTTTATGACTAGATGATTCATTCTCAATAAGTGAGCAAGGATGTCTGCATCTTCACTTTCAAATCTGGGGAGTAAGAACTGTTGCTTTTAATGCCAACATTTCTCCCTGTAGAGCAATAATTCCTTAGCCTCGGTCGGTCACGTGGTCTTCAGGACAGCTGCCTGGTTGGTTCCATCTGTAGAGCACAGCAGCACCTCTCCTTTGTGACTAGATAAGGTTAACTCTAGAATCCAGATCTCACAAATCAGTCAACAAAGGGCTCCCAGGGGCTCGACTGTCATCAGATACCATTCTTTCTCTTTACAGAGGAGAAGCTGTAGCCCAGAGCCGTGGCTTGCCACATGTCAAGGAAGGGGGAACCAGAGTCAAGAACTCTGGCAGAGATGTCATAGAGGGGTGTTTCTTTGGTTGTTGTGGGCACATTGGGCTCCTTATCCCTTATCCTTATGAGTACAAGACACAGCTGTGCTCCACTATGCCTGCATGGGATGGGGCTTGCTTCCAATGGTCGCCTGCAACACTCTTAACAGTTCATGGGACTTAGTTCACCAGAGTCTGCTTTTTTGTTTGTTTGTTTTTGTTTTTTGTTTTGTTTTGTTTTGTTTTCTTACCCTTTTGGCTCTTGGGTGGGGCCACCCAGCTCCCAAATAAATCACACAGAAACTTATTATTACTTATAAATGCTCAGCTTTAGCTTGGCTTGTTTCTAGCCAGCTTTTTGTTGTTGTTGTTTTTTCGAGACAGGGTTTCTCTGTATAGTTTTGGTGCCTGTCCTGGATCTTGCTCTATAGACCAGACTGGCCTCGAACTCACAGAGATCTGCCTGGCTCAGCCTTCCGACTGCTGGGATTAAAGGCATGCACCACCACTGCCTGGCACTAGCCAGTTTTTCTTAGATTAATCTGTCTACCTTTTGCCTCTGAGATTTTTTGTTTGTTTGTTTGTTTTTTGTTTTTGTTTTTTTGTTTTTCAAGACAGGGTTTCTCTGCGTAGCTTTGGAGTCTGTCCTGGAACTCACTGTGTAGCCCAGGCTGGTCTCAAACTCACAGAGATCTGCCTGCCTCTGCCTCCCAAGTGCTGGGATTAAAGGCATGCGCCACCACCGCCCGGCTTTGCCTCTGAGATTTTACCATTCTCTATTTCTGTATATCTTTTCTTTCCATCTTATTCCATGTCTGGCTGTGTGGCTGTGTGGCTGTGTGGCTGTGTGGCTGTGTGGCTGTGTGGCTGTGTGACTGTGTGACTGTGTGGCTGGCTCTTCCTTTTCTCACTTCTTCATCTCTCTTCCCAGATTTCTCCTCCTATTTATTCTCTCTGCTTGCCAGCCCTGCCTATCCTTTCTCCTGCCTCGCTGTTGGTCATTCAGCTCTTTTTTAAACCAATAAGGTGTTTTAGATAGGCAAAGTAACACAGCTTTTCAGAGATAAACAAATGCAACACGTCTTTGCATCATTAAACAAATGTTCCACAGCATACACAAATGTAACATCTTAATATTCTACAAGAGTCCCAATGCAATTGCCTTTATTATACTTCCTCATTAAGAAGAATTTGAATATAAGCCAAACTATTGCATTCCTTATCCAGTATGGATCTATATTAAAATCATCGTACTTCAAAGGGCTTAGGTCCATGATGGGCACTCAGCCAGGCTGAAGGAGTGGACGGACGAACGACTGCTTGGAACCACTAAGGACTCATGCCATTTAGATGTGAAAGAGACCTGAAGATCGCTGAACCCCACTTCTCCTTTCTGCTGAGTCCCCAGGCAGGAGAGGATTTATACAAGTAAAAGAACACTACATCACCCCTCCTCTGTCCTGCTTCAAGCCACAGTGATTTCTTTCACCCATCCTGCTTCTCAGTATTTTGATGTGAAGGCATTAAAATTGCCAATTTGCTTGCATTCTGGCTCACAAACTAAACATTTATAATGTCTACTATAAAATACTGCTCCATACAAAATGGAGGGGTCAGATTTTTGTTTTTGTCTTCTTAACCCTATGGGATTTGATCCTTCTGAAGAATATTCTGTGTTCTAAATCACTATAGACAGAAAAAATGAAATTTGAAGCAGTAAACTCTTCTGTTTTGGGAACAATAGAGGTGTAGTCAGGAGGAACTGGGCATTCTAAGAAGGGAACTGTATAGAAGAGCTCACTAGTAAGTCAGCTCTTAGGAGTATTTGAATGCAAAGAAGATTAGTACAGATAAAGGGAAGGTACAGGCACTTAGCAGATGACAAATGGCACCCTCACTGCCATCGAGAGAAGGAACTTTGAGCTGAAGTGGTACTTATGGGAAATAAATTAAAATCTCAGATGTTTTAGTCAGGAAGTCTCATTAGGATGCAACACAGAGTCTCATTATGGGTTATTATATGGTGTGACTAAAAAAGGAGAGACATCTGAGAAGGACGAGGCACAACCAAATAGCAGTCTCACTGTGTCTGGTTCTGTATTAATACAGCAACACCTGATGCTGTCCTCCATCAAAACTGACTCTTCGGGGTGACGAAGGAGAAGACTGAGTGATTTGTATTGAAATGACAGCTGTTAGGGTAAGCCTCTTCTGAGAAGCCTACACACACACACACACACACACACACACACACACACACACACACATATATATATATGCGCCAATTTATTCATTCACTCAGAAGTATTTATGGCATAGTAGGAAGACAAAACCCAGTAAGGCATTATCTTTTTGAAGAGGGTCCCAAGAAGACAGACACACTAGCAAACCACTGTAATGAGTGAGTGTGTGTGTGTGTGTGTGTGTGTGTGTGTGTGTGTGTGGGTGTGGGTGTGTGTGCTTTATCTGACAGATGTGGAAATTTATCAGATACACTGAGGGAGACTAGGAGGGCTTGAGGAAGCAGAAAATATTAAAGGATGAGTTTGTCTGTCAGGCAGGGTAGAGGTGGGAACTGAGGAAGCCTTCTAGTGGGTGGTGAGCACTCACACCAAGTCTTCAGTTGTGAGAAGTTCCGATGTGAGCCTCAAGGCAGCTGCTTTAACTGTAGGCAGGGAACTTACTCTCTGGATGCTCAGCCTCCTTCTCTGAGGTAAGCAGAGCAAGCACACTGTTATAAGCAGGTAACAGCCGATGGCTTAAGCATCACTAACCGTGCCGGCTAGCAGGCCATCCCCCTGCCCCAGAGTGGAATTTAGATCATTGCCAGGTTGCAGGTGTTCCTGTGATGCCCCCTTTCCTGAGGAAGAAACCCAGAACTGAGGTTCTAGAACTTTCCCCGAAATTACACAGGGTAAAAAAGTGGCAGCATTGGGATTTGAACCCAGGTGCCCAGCTCTTAGTCTATGTTTTTAGTACAAAGCTTGTGTCTTTTTTTTTTTTTTTTTGATATGGAATGCTTCATGAATTTTTGTGTCATCCTCTTGCAGGGACGGTGCTAATCTTCTCTGTATCATTCCATTTTTTAGTATATGTGAAGCTGAAGTGAGCACAAGTTTGTGTCTTTTATTTCACGATGTAGCCTGGGAACGTAGGTGTTTGGTGGGGAGGTGTGCAAGGAGTGGGGATGGGCCTTTAGCCATAGTAGGGCATTAAGACTTAATTGCCAGGCATGGTGGTGCACACCTTTAACCACAGTACTTAGGAGGTAGAGGCAGGAGGATCTCTGGGTGTTCCAGTCCAACCTGTCCTATATAGTGAGCTCCAGGTAGAGAGACTGTATCTTAAAAAAAAAAAAAAAAAAAAAAGAGGAAGGAGCAGCAGAGGAATCTTCAGGAAAGGGGACTTATCAGATTGTGTTTAGAGACTGTGGCAGCGTAAGAAGGATGAAGGAGAAACTGGTGAGATAGGAGGTATTACCACAACCCTGGTGAGAAGCAGTGAGACTGAGCTGGACAGAGCTCAGTGGTTAAGAGTGTGCACTGCTCTTGCAGAGGACCTGAGTCCAGTTCCCAGTACCCATGTCAGGTGACTCGCAACAGCCTGTTACTCCACCTCCAGGGATCCAATGCTTCTGGCCTCCATGGGCATCTACATCACATGTTCATATGCATGTAGGTGTGCGCACACGCGCGCGCACACACACACACACACACACACACACACACACACCATTGTAACGAGTCTTTCTCTTTACTGCCAGCCCCCAAATAATGACACAGAGACTTCTTACCAATTATGAAAGCTCAGCCTTAACTTAGGCTTGTCCACTAGCTCTTATAACTTAAATTAACCCGTTTATATTAACCTAGATTTTGCCTTGTGCCTTTTTACCTTTCTTTCATTCTGTATGTCCGACTCCCATGTCTCATTGGCATGTCTCTGCACCTCAATTTTCTCCTCTGACTTCCTCTCTGTGTGCCTGGAAGACCCACTTATACCTCCTACCTAGCTATTGACCATTCAGTTTTTACTACACCAATCACAGCAATACATTTTCACCCAATGTACAAATGTCCTACAACATTTCTCCCTTTTGTCTAAATAAAGGAAAGGTTTTAATTCTAACATAGTAAAACTATATACAATAAGAACAATTATCAGGTAAGAATTAGATTTACAGTGTCCAGTCTTATCTGTATTTGGCAAATTCAGATAAAATATTCCATTATCTATCCTATCTTGGTGAATCCAAAGTTTTGTACCTAATTACCTTTTATTCTAACTTGTATTGCCAATCCAAAACTATCTTTTTAGACTTTAAAACATTTTCTTAGATAAACAAATTAAGCTTTTATGTCTCTCAACCCTATATATTTTACATCTATTATGTAAGTTTCTTTTCTGAATTTGGTAGCAAGGAAAATTGTAACTATAACTATCTTGTCTTTAATTCCATCATAGACTCGGAAAAGGATATATTACCTGAGTAAACAGGAAGTGCAGAGCAAACAGCTTCCAAAACTATATAAACAACAGAGACAGCTGGCTGCCTGGACAGTCATTCAAGTTTCCTCTGTAGTATTGGGTCATCCATCTTTGGCCTACCAGTCTAGAATATCTGACAGATTTTTCTGTGAAGAAGGAATCTGAAGGACTGTCCTACCTTGTCTTGGCAAGGTTCAGCAGTCGCTTTCCTTTGTGTCCTGCATGTCCAGTTTGTAGAGCAATCTGTCAGCAGCTGAGACAAGGGCAGTTTCTTGCCCAGTGGCAAATTTTGCCACAATAAAAGCGAACTCCATATGGAGGTTCTGTAATGCTCATCATCCTTTTTTTGAAGTAAATTGGTGCTGCCAGGAGCAGGCATGTCTCACTGTCATAAAAGCCTTAGGTTATTAAACTTATTAATGCCATAGTATGTTGGTCTCTGAAGTGTTCTGAAGTGTTTGAAGACTCTCTATCTATCTAAAATACATCTCTGTTTAACCTTGAAAGCATACCTAACATAACTACAAGTTTGATTATTATAGATGACTACTAGCCTGTATTTCTTTTTTTAATGCTTTTTTCTTTTTATTTTATTTTTCTTTATTAAGAAATTTTCTACTCACTCCTCATGCTATCCACAGACCCCCCTCCTCCCTCCTCTCACCCCCCAGCCCTCTTTCCCAAGCCACCCCACATCCCCCAAATCGAGGTCTCCCATGGGGAGTCAGCAGAGCCCAGCTCACTGAGCCTAGGCAGGTCCAAGCCCCTTCCCACTGCACCAGTAGCCTGTATTCTTAATTATAGATTATATTTTTAAATGAGCAGCATAGGTACAATACCTTAAACAAGAGTAGAAACATATATACACTATAAAAAAACTTAAATTTGTATCAATATACAAAAATGCATACCAATGTAAAATATTTGAGACTAGTGGTTCTTCAAAAGTAGACTCAATAGTAACCTTTTTATCCATCATTATATGCTATATGTCCCCTTTTCCCCTTAAGAAATGATCACTGAATCCAACCTTCGTTGCTTAGTTTCCTCCCTTACCATGACCAGTAACAATTTTCAGCCAATCCCTGTAAACAATTACAAACATCCATACCCCACCAAATGACCACCCATCCCACCTCTTGGGAATGTGGTCATCATGTTCCTATTGTCTGAGGGCAATGGCATCTTTAGGGGACCCTAAGAAATTGGGGATAATGGTCAAGTCTTGGGAAAACCAGCTGTATTGTTTGTTGTTCAGTCTCTGGGTGATGGGAAACTGTAGAGTTTATCTGAAGTCTTGGCTGGAGTAGTCTGTGGGGCTGGACCATCTCAGCTAGCAGCCTTGAAGTTGTTCTGGATGTAGAATTTTGATGAAACTGCTATAGAGTCATTCTGAGAGGTTGGATCGCTTGGACTACATGTCTTCATTGGTGTTTGGTCCTTTTTTCTTTTCTAAAAACAAACAAACTTTTAAAGGTAACATATATATCTGTATTAACCCAAGTATGGAATGTTGGTTTGTACAAGTTAGCTAAATACTTTTTTTTTAATATTTGATCAGAAAAAAGGCATCTGTCAACTTCATAAGTCTATTTGGACTGTATAACCAAACCTCTCTCCATGCCATATGAAAGGATAGTATTAATAATAAGTCATGAGGATTTTTAGCCAACAAGATTTATCTTGTCTCATCCAGTCTCAGAGCTGTTTGCATGAGAGGGATCAGCATATACATCACCTATCTTGTAGTTTTTCTTGATTAATTTCTTTATGTCTGTAGAAAAGATTTTCAGGAGGTCTCCCTGATCAAATCTGGTCTCTATTAATTTTGAAGCAATCCACAGCTTCTCATTTCCTGTGGAAACAAAAATACAGCTTCTTCCCCAATGCAACACATTTTCCATTCTGAATTTCCATTCTTAAGCCAAGACAGCCCTAAAGTGTATAGGCTGGTTTAATTCAGCAGTCCCTCTTATAATCCAATGTCTCTCAGCAGTTGTCATTTTCTATTCATTAGCATTTAAAAAAATTAATGCCAACAAAGCACCATACAGGTTCCAGACACCCTGTGTATTTCCCATCTTTACATGGCTTTTAAAAAATACTTTTACTCTCTTTTTAAATACTTTACTTTATAAATTTCAAACTATTTTTATGAGTGTCTATACACCTTTTCTTTTCTTTCTTCAGCACCTAAGCACATTTTTTAAGCATGCTATATCTGTTTAGAGGGTTTCTCAGTCTAGATCTGACTTTTTGTGCATCTGCAGCATTTTCTAACCATGAGGCAAATTTCAAACTCCTCTGGCTGCTGGCCACGCCCCCTCTGTTCCCTGCGGGCCTAGCCTCATGTCATCGGATACTGAGTGGGAGCTGTGTTTACTGCTCCAGCTCTGGGAATTTGTTGAGTGTGAGCAGCAGGCATTTTACCTAGTGCACCACCTGCTCCAATGCTCTGCTGCACAGCAGGGGCTTTTAAATGAGCTGCAGGGGCTCTGTATGCTTGGAGCACTGGGCTCTGCGTATGTGACCCACACTGGGCGCCAACAGTAATGAGTCTTTCTCTGTGCTGCCAGCTCCCAAATAATGACGTGGAGACTTATTGTGAAAGCTCAGCCTTAGCTTAGGCTTTCCCCACTGGCTCTTCTAACTTAAATTAACCCACTTATATTAATCTACATTTTGCCTCATGGCATTTTACTTTTCTTTCATTCTGTATGTCCGACTCCCTCCATGTCTCATTGGCATCTCTTTGTGCTTGATTATCTCCTCCTACTTCCTCTCTCTGTGCCCAGAAGTCCCACCTATACCTCCTGCCTAGCTATTGGCCATTCAGTTTTTTATTACACCAATCACAGCAATACATTTTCACACAGTGTAGAATATCCCACAACACATAAATCTTAAAAAAAAATCCTATAAACTGCTGTAAGGGTGATAGATGAAGAGGAAGAGTGTGTAAGAGACATTAAGGAGACAGGGTGGACTGGACCTAGTGGCTGCCAGGAATGAGGTTTGGTTTTTGGCTTTGGTGCCTGTAGAAAGATGGTGCCTCCACAAGTAGAGACAGAGAAACATAATTTAAGGGAAAGATATGCATTTTTTTTTCCTGACTCTGTTGAGCCTGGGACCCTGGAGGGGTATTTGGGAGATGTTCAGGCATCATTTGTGTGTCTGAGTTTAGAGCACAAAAGAATGCCTGGACTTGAGTCACCAGTCCATAGAAGTCAGATGCAGAAAGACAATGTTTTCTCTTATGTGTAATTTAGATTCCATATGTACACATATACTTGAAAATGGGAGACTATTTGGGAAGATAAAGAGAGCTGACTAGGAGGGAGGGGGACAGGAATGGGGTGGTAAATATGGCAGTACACCAGGTACTTGACTGAAATGTCATGATGAAGCCTGTCACTTTGTACAATAAATACATTCTAATAAAAGTAAGGAGAAGAATTGCTCCACAAGAGTGCAAAGAGAAAGACGTCAGACAGGCAAAGAATGGAACTGTGGGATCTCCCAGGCTGGCAGGTGAGGGAGAACCAACTGAGGAGGCTGTCGGGGAAGAGCAGCCAGGATGGCAACCACACAGAGTGGGGGCTCTGAAGCCAAAGGTAGCCCTGCTGGAAGAGCACCTCTGACCTCAGCAGCTGGGAGATCTGTGACGGATAGGATCAGACCTGATGGGAAAATTTTGTTCTTGTTGGACAACATGGCTGAGCTCTTGTTTTCCTGTCTGACACATGCCCTGTTTGGTGTTTAATCTGTACTGTGGGCATAATTTAGTTATTGATCAGCCATTCAATTAAACTTTTTTTTTTTTATAAATTGTAGGTTCACAGGCTATTGTGAAATATATTTAATTTTCTTAAAGCTGACTTTAAACTCAACATGGCTTCTGAATCTTCCATTTCGACCCACTTCCCCTAGAGGTGCTTACCCTGTCTAGAACAAAAACAGGGAAGAGAGGCATCCGCCCATGGAAATGGGTCTTCCAAAAATGGAGCCACTGGCGAGAGAGTGCCCTGGGTTTGGGACTGGAAGCTTGGGAGCTGGTAGGAGCTAGAGTGTGCAGGCCCGATTGGTTCCCAAGGGCCAAGGGCTGACCTGTTGCTTGCCCCACCTGACCTTGAATTAAGGATCCCGCCTGTCTCTGCTCCATTTGATTCCCAAAATGGTCAAAATTTGACAATCTGGTAGCACCCCTTCCATCCTCAAAATTCGTCCCATGAACTGGCGCCATTAATAACACAACATTATTTCTATTGACCAGGAATAGCCTCCTCTAACTCTTCAGTTCAGCTCCACTCCTGCCTCTGTTTCTGTGAAATCTACAACATCCTGGAGTCTTCATTCTGGTCCTCTGCCTGGAATGCCTTTTCCACATTCTTTTTTCTTTTTCTTTCTTTTTTTTCCTCTCCCCCCACCCCACAGGGTTTTGGTGCCTGTCCTGGATCTCGTTCTGTAGACCAGGCTGGCCTCGAACTCACAGAGATCTGCTAGCTCTGCCTCCCGAGTGCTGGGATTAAAGGTGTACACCACCTCAGCCACAGCCTGGTGCCTTTCCACATTCTATTGGCCAACTCCAGTTGGCGGTCCAGTTTGTTGTTCAGAAGGCATCCCCTCCAGCAGGTCTTCAGCAGGTGGGATGGTGCTATGGGTGCCAGATCAGCACTTTATTAAGTCGCCTAGGCTGTACGGTCTATAAAACAAGGACCATGTTTTTCTGGAGGCCGCTCCTCCAGTGTCTGGCACAGCATAAGCCTGGAGGTCTAGCTCTTGCATCTTAGAGACTTGCATGGGGAGAGAAAGGTGGTAGGGTTGTAACACGGGAACTGGGTGACCCGACCGGGGGAATCAGAAGAGGCATGACTGCAAAGCCCCAGGTTACTCCAGCAGTTTATGGCTTCCAGATTTTCCGAGCCCCGCAGGAGAACAGAAAGATTGGGGAGTATGGCTTCTCAGGGCAGAGGCAGGGGTAGTGGTCAACAGTGCCTAAAGTGCGGCCACTCCCTTCCACTTCCCTCAGCCGGAGAGACTGGGGACCAAGAGTGGGGTGACATAAGGAAGAATGAAGGTCCTCTGTGTTCCCCAGGGTCTCCTACCTCGAGGTAAGAGAGCTGGGAAGGCAGAGGTTAGAAAGCGATCATTCTGGGTTCCATCTCAGGCCGCGGGTCTGGGTGACCTTGGGGTGTCCCTTTCCCCTCCCGGCCTCAGTGTCCCCGTGGGGACGCTGCGTGTCCCGGGGCGGGTGAGGTAGGGAGAGCCAGAGGAGGCAGGGCCGGGGTGGGAGCAGGACCGCCCACTGCGGCGG
>CABHPP010107125.1:0-22096 GCA_902168425.1 Peromyscus attwateri
AAAGAGAACTTGGGGGAGCGGGAGATCCCAACTGGATCAAGAACAGAAAGGGAACACAAGGAATGTTCATGGTAAATGAAGACCACATGAGAATAGGAAGAAGCAAAGTGCTAGAGAGGCCCATAGATAATTACTTTTCAAACGCAGATGGGTCCACTTGTGTTCTCTCTGTTGCATATCATTGGTCTCCCTATTCTTCAGCAAGTACATTTAAATGAGAAGTGATCTTTTATTTTGATTACACATACTCCATAGCTCATTTACTATCAGTACAACTTGTTTTTATCCATTATAATCCTGTAAGGGACGATGTGACAACTGTACAAAAAGAAAGCTCAGCTCTTGGAAAAGAAAAAAATTATGAATTCTCATTTGTATCAATAAGGTTTCTCTACTATATTCATCAAACTTTATTATTTGGTCTTAATTATTATTCACTTTCTTCAAATGAATTTCAAACAGTACTACTTGCTGCTTTATGATTATATTGTAAACAGGTATTTCCAAAGAATAGATCCTAATACAACAGAAGGAGAGGTACCATTTTCATAAGGAGTTATTATCTACCATATTGAAAATAAGAGTATGGCCAGGCAGTGGTGGCACATGCCTTTAATCCCAGTATTCAGGAGGTAGAGGCAGGCAGATCTCTGTGAATTCAAGGCCAGCCTGGTCTACACAGCTAGTTCCAAGACAGCCAGGGCCACACAAAGAAACCCTACATCAAAAAAAGAAAGAAAGAAAAGAAAGAAAGAAAGAAAGAAAGAAAGAAAGAAAGAAAGAAAGAAAGAAAGAAAGAAAGAAAGAATATAAAAGTGTTAAGACACATATAAATGAGTTTTGGAATTTTAGTAGAAAACTATAACTTAATGCATCTAAAGATGATCTAGAAACAAATGGGAAGAGATTTCGAGTGGCAATATGATTAAAAATGTTAGAATGGTTGGGGGTCTAATAGTCGATGTGTGTGGCCACCACACTTTATATTTCATTTTATGTTGTTTCTAGTGAAGTCACAGGGTTATTTCCAGAAGTTCAGTAAGTCTAGTAGGAATTGCTGCAAAAAAAAAAAAAATAGATCTACAACTTCACTTCTTGGATAACATACATGTAGCTTATGTACCACAACTAAAATTGAAACATTTCGTTAAAACCCTTGACAGCTAGGAATCAACACTTGAGCCACAAGTAATAAATTACTGCAACATTACTGCTGTGTTTAAACATGGTTTGAAATACTTGTTTAGCTCAGCTTGGGCACTACAGCTTTATTCTCTTCTTAGAGCATAAAATTTAAGAAGCCTATGTTCCTTTGGATACTTTGGAGTACCAGTTACAGAAATGCAATTCAAAGTAGCTTAAGCATGAATAGAATTTATTGCCAAATATTCCCAAGAACTAGGAGAGGACTGGACCCATTAGTATTGAAATGTGCTACTTGAATTCATTTTGCATGAAATCCACTTGCAGGCAAAATGTCATTGAGTCTAGGCTCACATTATCCTTGTTTAACAGCTGCAATCGAAAACGCGGCTTTATTTTTCTGCTCATGCAAATCATCACAGAAATCTCTATCTGACCTCACTGAGCTCTAGCCGATGCTTGGCTCCAGCTGTTATCACATACCCATGTTGTATCCTGAAAGGTCATTTCCCCAAGTAGAAGAGATTGCCAGACACAAACAGAACTGCTTCAAAGATTGAGTCAGATCTGAGTCATCACTGTATCCCAACTGGCCTTTGACACACCTCATAGTCAATCAATGAATGTCAGGAGAGCAAAGCAACTTTATTGTGGATGAGTTTTTCAGTATAGATAGAGGCTAATGGATTTTGTATAAAGAAAGAGATCGAATAAAGGCATAAAATACTGTCACACATGTAAGGTGATATGGAGATGCAGGGTATAAAACAGAAAACAGTGGAAAACAAGGACATGTTTGCATTTGTTTGGTTTTATATATTTATATATAGACAGGAAAACCATGCTGACTTCTTTTTTATCAGAGTAAGATTTTGAAAGTCAAGTATAATTACTGCAACTGCATTTGGAGAACCTTTGCAAAATGTCAGGGAGTTGAACCAGCTCCTCTCATGATGGAGTTCTTGTAAGATTCTCAAATCTTACAAAGTTAAATAACTGCAAATATATTGTGCAAGCAACCTCCAGCAGTTTTGTGAGCATCTGCTAAATATAATTAGTGATACTTTACATATCAAGATCCTGAAGATAATTAAGTTGAAATATGAAGGTTATTTAACAGTAATATGCTAAAATTAGTAACCAAGAGTTTTATCATCAATCCCATTACCCTATGACAGCACTTTTCCATTTTTGTTAAAGGAAATGAACCAATGCTAAGGAAGTTACACAGAGATAGAAGTGTGCCTTCCCTACCCAGATCATCCAGAGACAGAACAAAGGGACACACACATGCCCCCCCCACACACACACTTATAGAAATAAATCTCACTAAGTGTTAATAGAGAGTTGATTCTTAGTGGGGAAACTCAAAGAAATAAGCACATTCTATCTTTTGGCCTCTTCCTCCATCATTATCTTTCTTTGTTGTCTGTCCCCATTTCACAAATTATAGTATCTCTTTTGCTAACATAGTCCCAGAGGCCTTGATATATTACCCAGAGCCAGTACTAAATATATGTTAACAAAGGAGAAACTTTTATTACAAAGTACTCTATTTTACTATGAAGTCTACTCCGCAAACAAAGAAAACAGGATACTTACAAATTAAAAAAAATATAAAACAACAATTGTCATACACACATGTATATAAAATAAACCCGAATTCAAATGCAATCATTTTGGTAATTATTTAATTAGATTTCTACACTGAATTTTAAAATTAATCAACTGATATCACAACTTTGTTTCTTCTTATCTAAGGCCAACACATTAAATGAGATAATGGCAGCTTAGATGCCATCTACAGCCAATGCCATGATATGTTCTTAAAAGCAGAACGATTTGGAATATGTAATCTAAATATTAATATTTAGAAATATTTAATTGATGTGAGATACTGTTTTTTCCTGTGTATGTGAAATTATCCCCCAAGAATATTTTGTTTAAATTTAATAAAAATAAATGGCAATAATTTAAATGACAAATACAGTAAGTATAGTTAAAACTATATATATGATTAATTGTATATAATATATATGATTCATTTTCCTCGAGAAGAATGAGTAGATGACTGGACCCTCCAGCTTCCAAATCTCAGCTTATCTTACTCTATTTCAGGATCTAAGATAGCTGAAGTTTTTCATTGAGGTTGAGAGATATGTGCCAAGGTTTACCTAGAGAATGCACCTATACACTTCTGTTAAGATGTCTTGCAAGATTATCCATTTGCCTTTTTTATATTGAAAGGAACTAAAAGAGAGCTTAGGCTAAAGAATAAATTAACTCAAATGTGTGATTTTCTAGAAAGCTGAAGATGGGTTGACCAATCTTCATTTTAGCAATTTTAAGCACCCAATTTCCAGTCTTTATCTTCCATTATATATTATGCGGTGAAGAGGAGATTCAAATTTTGACTTAGAGCCACCAACTATTTTTCCAGTGTTTTTTTCTACACCTTGTTCCTTTTTCTTATTATTCTTTTTATTGTTGGTTTTATTTTTTCACTAAAAGGACAGCAGCAAAAAGTTTTATTATGCTCAACGTTCTGCCTAGCATCTAACATACCATTCTAGTAAACATTGAGCCATTTTATTTTCACTTTTTCTTTATTTTATCCCAACATAACTAAACTGGTTCCTACTGCTATTATAATGTTTTTTCGGATGATGATCTGAGATTTTAGAATTTCCAATGTTATTAGTACAACCTGGGCAACTCATTTACTCTATTTCAAGTGACTTTTCCCTATGTCATTTGAAAATTTAAGATATATTTTAGCGTTCTGTCTGAGCATTTTATGGCTGTGAAGAGATACCATGTCTACTGCAACTCTTATGAAGGAAATCATTTAACGGAGGCTATCTTACAGTTTCAAAAGTTTAGTTCATTATCATCATGGCAAGAAGCATGGCGGTATGCATACAGACATGGTGCTGGAGAAGGAGCTGAGAGTTCTACATCTTGATCCACAGGCAGCAGGAAATTCTGTGCACCACACTAGGCATAGCTTGAGCATGTATGAGACCTCAAAGCCTGCCTCCACAGTGATACACTTCTTTCAAAGCCACACCTACTCCAACAAGACCACACTTCCTAATTGTGCCACTCTCTGGGGGCCAAGCATTCAAACACGTGAGTCTATGAGGATCATAACTATTCAAACCACCACAAGTTCCCTCTAACAATACTATGGTATTAAGCAACTAATCCAAGTATATCATATGCATATGTGTGTTTATGCATTTGTGTGGGTGAGCATATGCATGCTCTTGCTACAGTGAGCTTGTGGAGGTCAGAGGAAAACCCCAGCTGTTGATCTTGCTCCTCTACCTTGTTGGAGATCAGAATCTTTCTTTTGTTTTCCCCTGCATATGCCAGGATAGCTAGCCCTCAGGCTTCCAAGGATTCTCCCATCCCCACTTCCCTTCTTACTATAGGAGCACTGGGATTATGGATGCATACTACTGCATCTGGCTTTTATGTGTGCTCTGGGAATTTAAACTCAGAGCTTCATGCTTGCAGGGCAAGAATATTAGCAACTAAAACATTCCCTTTGCCCTGGCACCATCATTAATATAGTGAAGATTCCTTTGTCATTTGCCAAACACTAGCTGAAATTCTTCAAGGGCTAAAACATTTAATAAGGAGTCAGTCCAGTTATTTGTAGAACTATAGTTGTAGATGATGTGGTAAAATGTAAGAAGAAACCAAATCTAAAGATGGGCAAAACATTAAGAGAATGAGTCAAGTTATCATGAGCAATAAAGTTAATAATATTCCCAATATTGGAAGATTAAAACTCTGAGTTCAAATCTAGGAGTAATACAAATATTATATGATTTTGTTAAGTTGCTACATTCCTTCTGTACTCAGTCTTTATCAGTTGAAACAATTTTAGCACATGGTATCAAATGTCTTATAAAGATTAAGTTAATTAATGCATGTGAGACACTCATAATAATATCTAATAGATATTAGGCTCACAAAATTAGTATACAACGTAAATGTTTATAGTTAATGGGGTAAGAATCTCAGGCATAAAGGAAGTCCTTACACAGGAGATACATGAGCATTGATCACTGTAAGGTAATAGCTATTCGAAGGTTCTCATGTACTAGGTTTGATGACAAACTAACTCACCTATGTGTTTGGCTCATGATTTCTGAATGCATTAGACTGCCTCTTCAAGTGGATGGGAAAATAACGTGTGAGTAACTCTACTCTTTCATCCGAAACTGAGAAGGCTTGTACAGAACTTGTATGAGGATTTGGGAGAGGAAATTTCCCCAGCAAGCAGAGTTGGCAAAGGGCCTGGTATGACAAGGCCAAAGACAAAATCAATAGCTGCTAGCTGAGAACTCTCCCTCTGGACCACAAAACCTCAAGCTTCTTAGGATCAAAGAAAATAGTTGCATAAAACTCTGTGTCCAGTGGATTCTTTTCAAGACTCCAAAAAGGAATAAATTATTTATTCTATTTTCATAAAGCAGGCCAGGAGAAACTCTATGCTGGAGAATATGAGGAGCTGGCTTGGAGTCTTCCTCCTGCTCTAGTGGGACACTGCTCCAGGAACTCCTTTCCATCTCTTCAGGATGATTTCTTTAGGATGTGAGTCTCTATAGTCCTAAGGTACAAGAAGAGCAAAGACGCCACTGCTTGACTTAATATTTTACCCCAGTACAAACAACTTGCCTAACACTTAGCAGATCTTGTACAAACATTTGCTGAGTGATTTAATTTTTAAAAAAGTATTTTTTTATTTCATTTATGACATAAAAAGAAAAAATTTTAGAGTCTGACAACTACACATACCAATATGGATACTAGTTAACAATGACTGAAATGTAGATGTCAGATTTTATCTCAGAATAATGAGAAACATTAAAGGCAGTATATATAAGCATAAAAATTGATATCAAAAGCTTGCTTGACAGTCATGAAATAGCTGCTTCAGGCTTGCTTAGAAGAGACACATACTCCGGTTCTCCCATGTTCAGGGTAGGAGCTGTCTGAAATCCCTTGTAGTGTTGCTAGATGTAGTTCACGTTTGAGACTGTTTACATCCTAAAAGTGAAAGGAAACAAGAAGAGGTTAAGTAGAACTTTGCTCTGTTAAGTAAACACAAACTCTATAGCAAAACAACAAACTCCTGCTTGATGGGGATACTCACTGGCTGTAGATTTCAATTCTACCCACACAAGTGGTCACTGAGTTCCACAGATTCAATGGAGAAATAACTCAATCGGTATTTGTTGAATACATGTCACCATGTACAATTTGCAGTAAATATACAGGGACATTGAATACTTCACAATTTCTGAGGTCAAGGAACTTATATTCTAGAGATTTTTTAAACCATGTGTAATATAAAAGACTAATGTAAATACATGTGTGTGGTCTATTATTTACATATATACAATGTCTTCTCATTTTCTTAATGAACATCCTTGAAGACATTTGGGGAAAAATCATAATTTTGAAGTGATGAATATCAGAGTTTAGTTTGAACAAGCACATGACAACTGTCTGCCTTATCTTGGTATTAGTCCTGAATAATGCTCATTTTAGGAATGTCTGCTCCAGACTATCTGGCCTACAATTCAAACACTGAAAAATGTGAACATGGGCACATACTTTGCAAAAACAAGGTCAATTTGCAAAGATGAAAATTTGAGGTTTCTTGTATATTTACTGTAGATATTTAAGTAAATTTTCCTTTGGTAAACTGCTTTCTCATTTTTAGTCAGACCACAGCTTGATCCTTTCGATCGGCTACTGCTTGAGTTCACTTGGAATTCAGAGGAAGAACAGAGCTGTGTGACTCAGCCAGAAGAGTAACAGATGGTATCGGTGGTGTGAAAGTGACTCCACAAGTCATAAATCATGTATTAGCAGGGTCTGGAAGGCAGATTAATGACTTATTATTGTATTGCTTTTGAGTTTCTGAAGGTTGGTTTGAAATTATTTTCCCTACATCGTCCCAGTGACTATTTAAATTAACCAAGGCATTTTTCCTGTTTCTAAATCAAAATAAATCTACAACAGTTTACTAAGTATCGATTGAGGAAAATTTCTTCTGAAATGAGTGCCAAAGAGCACACTATTGTCTCAAGCATCCAAGATTTTAAAAGAACATCTTTTAGATAAATTTCCCTATCCATAAGAATAAAGATGAAGTTGGCTACTTCTAACTTTAACCTATTTTACCTTCTGTGTTTACATGTTAAAGAAAAAGAGAACAACACAAATCAATCGTTATAGTCTCCTCATGATCCTGTAGACCAGTGATTCTCCACCTTCCTCAGGGTTGCCACCCTTTAATACAGTTTCTCACATTGTACTGACCCCAACCATAAAATTATTTTCATTGCTGCTTCATAACTGTAATTTTGATACTGTTATGAACCGTAATATAAATATTTTTGGACATCGAAGATTTTCAAAGGGGTCACGACTCACAGGTTGAGAACCACTGCTGTAGACCCTTAACTGATATACATGCAGACAACATTAAATGGAGCGAGCAGGCTGTGTGTGCGTGTGTGCATGTGCGCGTGTGTGCGTGTGCGTGTGCGTGTGTGTGTGTGTGTGTGTGTGTGTGTGTGTGTGTTGTATCAATCAAAGAAAAGGAGGCCATGAGTTTGATGTGGGGTTGGAGAAACACGGGAGAAGTTGAAGGGCAGAAAAGGAAGGGGATAAATGATGAAATTATATTTAGAAACTGAAATTTTCGAAAAAGCACATAAAGTTGAGAAGAAAAGTGGGAGAGGGTTAGAAGAAGAACTGGAGGGAAGAGAGTGGAAGGAGATTTGATTAAAGCATATTGTTTGCATGTATGAAATTTTTGTGCAATAAAATATTAAAAAATAAAGTTTAAAAAAAATCTGTTTTAAGCATGTATGCATAACATTGTAAAAGAATGAAAAGAGAAACCCTGACTTAAAATTCTGGATTGGTCGGGCGTTGGTGGCTCACGCCTTTAATCCCAGCACTCGGGAGGCAGAGCCAGGTGGATCTCTGTGAGTTGGAGGCCAGCCTGGGCTACCAAGTGAGTTCCAGGAAAGGCGCAAAGCTACACAGAGAAACCCTGTCTCGAAAAAACCAAAAAAAAAAAAAAAAAAAGAATGAAAAGAAAAGATCTTTTAAAAAAATTCAAACCTGAGCTGAAGTTCATGTTCTAAGCACGCCATAGAGACAGAAATAATACTAAATGTGAAAAGAATAAAAGAAATGCCAGGTTACTTTTGTGGATGATTAAATTAGATGGGGTCAATCAAGAAAAAAAGTATTTAGCTTTATGGCTGTAAAATCAGATACAAAACCCAAAATTAATAATAATCAATTCTTAAGGAGGCACAACATGAGAGGCCTGTGCTGGAAGAACTGGTAGACTTAAGCTTGAACTTGCAGGCTCTTAGATTGTGTGGGAACCAAGACGAATTAAAGAGCTATCGTGTGACATATGTAATAATATGTTTTACATGTAAATGGAGAGGCAAAGAAAAAGGCTGCTTTACAGGGAGAATTAAAGTAGGAATTAGGCAAGGCCAAATTTGTGAAATTTAAATGAACTGCTGATTAGTACATCAAAGATGCTCTGTAAGTAAAATTAGAAACTAATGGAACAGAATTAGAAGTAAAGAGCAAAGAGCTCAGGCCTCTGTCATTTTAGCTGTATGTCCTTGTGGTGTGCTTTTTACTGGGAACATAACTTTGGACTAGACTAACAGCTGAAGATATCTACTGATGAGACATTAGTACAGGAATGATAGAAAAATACCAAAAAGTGAGCTTATGGAAGATGCCAGCACAGAACAGGAAAACTGTAGGTCTTAAATTTATCTCTTAAGGATACTGAGGAAATGAATTATATAAAGAAGCAAGACATAAAACACAGCACTGATTGAGCAGTGAGGTGGGATGTTTGGACACAGAAGAGAAAGGAAGAGATGGGATGTAAAGGGGAAACCTAAGAGTGAAGACAGGAAGAACTAACTCAACATGGGTAAAATAGTTTGTTATTACCGTAGAAGATGAACCCATGTGATTTGAACTTAAACCTAAGAGACAATACAGAAATGAAAACTGAAATGTCATTAATTAATTGAAGGAAGCCAGGCTAAACTCTAAAGCCTAAAATCTTGGAAATGATAACATTTGAAAGTCATCTGAGGCTTGTATCAGCATCATATGGCCTTTGTTATTTTTAAACCAGGAGAATTTGGCTTTACTTCAAGGTGGTGTAACAAATGGTATACATGAGACTGTGAAATTTTATCCTAAAAGAGATAAAAGAATGAGAAGAGGTGGTTTGGGGCCACTCACGCATCTTACATAGAATGACTGTAATTTAAGGTAAAATGCACATTTGCCCTATGGTAATAGACATAGACTTATGAGACAGGGTATGCTGGCCCCGAATGTTATCTTTAAAATTTGCCCTTTAGTATTTATACTTGAAAGCCGTCTCTGCAATTTTCAGTGTATCTGATCTTGTAAATGTCAGTGTAATGCCTCAGTTTTTTCCATCTATAAAATGTGGATAAAAATGCCTATTTGCAGGATTTTATGAGCATTAAGTAAGCAAATACAGATAGAGAGCTTAGAAGATCATCTTGTGCACTGTAAACTCTGACTAGATCTTCCCAGGTAGCTCATTTATTATTCATGGTAATGGTTTAGCTACCAACATATTTAAGTTTTTCCAATGGCTGACTTAAAATTTTTTATTCAACATGCCATAAAATGAAAAAGAAATGTGTTTGCAAACAAGCGTTACAAATTTTAATTGAATTGGCATCTGTAAATGTTGCTTAAGATAGATCAAAACATACTATGATAATCAACCATATGTACATAATTTTAAGTAATGTTAGCCATCACCTTCTAATGGATATGACAAATGATGATAATAAATGCATGCTATGTTTGAAATAATAAAATAAAATATAGAGAAATTATATTACATGTAATTACATATTATATATATTATATGTGTAATTTTTTAATTTAGTCTTTATTAATTTTATGGCCTCACTTGCATTGAAATTGTTAGTCGTTAGTTAGAGGTTCCTTTATAATTAAAACAACATGGGTATGCGATAAATTGTAGTAATTGACTTCTTAGTCACTCTAATGAAATACCTGTAGCAATCAACATATAAAGAGAAAAGTTTTACTAGGGTTCACTGTTCTGAAAGTTTCAGTCTAAGATACTTATGGCCCTATTATGTTCTGACTCTGTTAAGGACTGTGTATTACGGAATAGAGCTAACCATTCATGTCCTGAGCCAATGACTGGACCAACCTGCTAATGGCCCACAGAGCCTATTGAAAGTGCCACTCTGCAGACCAGTCCTTTAGCACATAGACCATTGAGAGACACTGTACACAGCCTAGCCAAAGCACGTGTTGTATTGTTCTTCATAGAGAAAGATAGGATCTTAAGCCTCTTGAAGGAAAAGAAAAGAGAAGGGGGAAGTAGGTGGTAGGTAGTTTAGCCAACAAAGAACAAAACAAGTTTAGGGTGGGCTTTCATTCTACAGTATGACCCTTCACAACACCTAAAACGTTATATATTTCTGTTCAAATTTTCAGGATTCTTTGTTTTATTTAAACCTCATAATTCAGCCAGAAAAAAATGACTCTAAATAGTGGAAGTGGTAGCAATATTCTTCCTGTGTGTAGTGCTAGAGACTGGACCCATGACCTTAAGAAAGCATGAGCTCTAACATGGAGCTTTATCTTTCCCAGCCCACAGGGACATTTGAAACATTCTAGATAGACTCTCTGAAAATTCTGAAGAAATTATTTCCAGAAACAGACTGGGACTAACGGCAACTGAATTTACAGAATCACATACAAACACCACCATTGAATCCATGTACTGTAGTTTTCATAGCTCATCCAGTGCCTCAGTTGTGCCTGAGGTTGAATCTGTTGTCCATGCTACCAGACTTTGGTGCTGATGTTGACAATACTGTGACAGCTACCACTTAGGGGATAAATGGTTTCCTATAGCTCTTCTCCTTCATAGAGACTATTGCTGTCTTTGTAGATATTTCTGTGCAGAAATAATTCATGAACAAATACTATAGATATAGATAGATAAAGATGTAGATGCTGTCAGAAATGATTGAAAACCTCATAAATGTTTGTTAAACTCTCCATCAGAAAAAAAAGGAAAGATAATATATCTTGGTAATATACAGAAATGCTCACTATACTATTTTGAAATTGAATTAATTCTGAAGAGGTCACTTCCAGAGTGAATTTTGATATAGTGGAGTTGATGAAATAAAATTTGCCACAGATATGGTCAAGAAAACTTGCTGCTTAGGGACCTAAGAAAATCTAAGGAAGGACTAGCTGTATCCAAGCAGCACAATTGAGGACACTAAGAAATTGATTATCTATAAAGGAGCAGAGAAAACCTTTTTAACTTCTGTACACACAGAGATGTAAGCTATGGGTTTCATAATCAAGCTAAAATATGAAGGGCACAGATAAAAGGAAATAATTCATTTGCATAACATTTGAATGGATCTATTTGCTTATATTTTGTGTGGATCTACGTGTTTCTCTGTGTGTGAATTCCAATGTTTCCATGGCTTTTCTATTCAATCTCAAGGAAAAAATAGTAGTAGAGATCCAACTTACTAAAACTCTAGACACATATTTCAGACCTAGGAAACAGGTAACTATTTCATTCTGGGCATCATGCCTATCTAGATTCCCTTGAGAGATGCTTGATGTGTTAGAAGAATTTGAGAAATCACAGGTACATTCTCATTAGACAAAGACCAACTTTGTGTGTCTCGTTTAACTTATAAACCCTTTCATTTGTCCCTGGGATGCTGGGATCTGCCCAACTTTCCATTACCCTAGACTTGCTTCAGTAGGAAAAGCCCCAGCAAATAGCATTTTTTAATTGAAATTCTGGATTTATCTCCCTCCTTATCTTCAAACTTTGACATTTTATTCTCATGCTTCAGGTGTTGCCAGACCAATCTGCTGGTAAATCATCCCAGTTTCATCCAGTTAAAGATTATCTCCATTTCTGCAACCTGGACCTGCCTTAGGCCTAGAAACTTGATGCAATAGTTATTCCTTTATCTTCCACATTCAGTAGATATTTCTATTGTGCCATCTAGGATTGGAAGAGGGGTTAATGGAGAAATGTGAGTCATAAAATAAATCTTATATTTCTATAGCTGTAGCTTCATGGTAGGGTGCTCTAGGTGCAGCCGATTTAAATCTTCCTTCCTCAAAAGTGAGGCTTTTGGAGGTCCTGTGGAGATAGCTCTGGACATTGATGCTACAAGAGTACAAATCTCAGCTCCATTTGAAGTTTTCAAAGATGTCTCTCCATACATCTAAAAATCTCTGCTGTAGCAACTTCACTACCTGAAACCAGTCTTTGTCATGCCAGGGTCTTTTCAAGACAGCCTATGGCTAGCCTATTTGTAGTGGGTCTGTGTGTGATCTTTTTTCTGCTGCCTATGGGCAAGCAGATAGCTACAAACCACAGCCTCACAGGTTTAGCTTCTCACAGTCATAAATCTCCTATTATATCTATGCACCACAAAGCTATGGATAGCTATTTTCTTAGATCAGATTTCTTACAACAAAGCTTGATGTAGGGAATTTGAGGACCATGCATTTGTTGGCATTATCTCAGGAGAGAAAGAATGAGAGCATAAAAAGGATCCTATCTTAGCTGGAGATTACTGTCAGATGATGGTCTCTGGATCTTTAATTATACCATGAAAGTGGTACAATATAAGTAAAGGGAGTCTGTGCTCTCTATTAGTCATATTGGATGCAGGTAGTTCTGGAAGTCGGGCTATATAACTTGAATAGAGGAGTTATGTAGGGAGAGAGATAGAGGGACGGTGAGATTAGGAAGATAGACTGAGAGTGGGCAGGCATAGGGTGCATGTTGCATTAGATCTTCAGAATGAACAGCATATAGTTCACTGACAAGCTCTTGATAAGTATCTCCTCAACAGACTCAAGGAAGAGGAAAGCATGTCTACCCTCTCCTCTGGAGAAAACAGAATACAGGCATCCTAACCTGTCTCCAAGGAGATTCTTATCTCATTTGTTTGGATGTTCAACTAAATATATTGCCTTCTCTTGGCTTACCACTGAGATGGTTTCTGTGTCTATGCGGATAGAACTTACTGAATATCCTCTCTGCATAGCCCACTTAGATGCTCCAGCAACCTCATATAGGTTCTGGGGCACTTGGGAAGTCCTGGACTCTTTTCAGTTTTTTTCTAAAAGTCTGAAAAAAATGAATAAACTAACATCAGTTTTCCCCTGAAAAATAAAACCTGGAAA
The DNA here is from genome assembly GCA_902168425.1 of Peromyscus attwateri. NCBI lineage: Eukaryota > Metazoa > Chordata > Mammalia > Rodentia > Cricetidae > Peromyscus > Peromyscus attwateri. The sequence continues at coordinate 13,489 of CABHPP010107125.1, forward strand.
AAAAAAACCCACTTCTCTAAAAAAATACAATGACATAAAGGATTGTTGATGATATAATAAATTCTGGCTCTTACCTTAAAAGATGTTATTAGCATTAACTGAGCTCATGCACATGAAGCACATTTGAAGGTATGTTGTACACAGGGAACTTGACATAGGGTTAAGGAATGACTACCAGATAGGTCACTGATTCCTCGTGGTAATTCCTCATGGTAATTAGCCTTGTGAACTTCTCTTATTTAAACCCAGGAGCCTTGTGTTTCAATGCTAATCTCTAAAGTCATCTTAATTTCTGAAGCTATGGATAAGATCAGTCCCCATCATTAAGGACCTTTTTAAGTAAGTGCCATCATTTCTTTGTACTTTCTGGGGTACCCAGGTTGAATTGCCTTTCTCAGTGAGAGGTGACCATCACATCAGTACAAGATTAATTAAAACTTGACAATAGATACAGTAGAACTTCTTTCCCTGCCCCCACCCCTCTGGTCTTCTCTCAACAACCTTTCTGGACACAATACCATATGAAATTCTGCTCACGGCTTTCCTCATTGCTATTGATTAGGAATGAGAAAGGTTACTCGTTCACCTTGCAGCTTGAGACACTAGGAAATCTATATGCTAAAGGAGCACTAGCCTGGAATGGGTAAAAATTATGAATATACAAAGCAAAGGTAACCCAGAAATTTGGGGTACATGTTTCCCTTGATGAGGGTGATTGAAGAATAATTTGCTGTGCATTTTTAAAAATACCATGAGCATATTCACTTCATTTAGGTTATTAGAGTTGGTACCCACTAAGTTATATATTAAGGAACATTCCCACTTTGTTGGAACATTATATTGATTTTTTTCAAGAAACTATGACAGGCATAAAGATTGCCTGAATGCAGAGTTCATTAATAGTTGAGTAACCAGATCTCTGCAGAAGGATGGAAAATAATGTGTTGAATAGTGGAAAAAGAACAATCATTGCCAAGCTCTGGAATATCAGAGGTCCACAAATGATTGCAATCACTAATAAACTAATGATTGCCTGAAAATTATTAAAATCTATATTTTAATCAGTTTTAATTGAATGTAGGATATAAACAATCTGGAATTGAAGTGCCTGCATAATTACTAAAATATGAATTTTAATTTGGAGAAATATGCTATTCTAAAAGGCTTCCTAATTAAAAAAATAGGTGAAAAGACTTTTTGTGAATTTCTGTCTATTCCATAAAATTAAAAGGACACATTGGGACAAAGATTGCTGATTAAAAACCCGAGAAGCTTCTAGAAGCAGAATATTGGATATATCATTTAATAAAGAAGTCTAGAGAAAGACTACAGAGAAACAGGGTAACCATTCTTTTTACGGACTTTTCTAAGACTATGCTAATAGTAATGATTTAAGCACATATTTCTATCACCTTTCACAACTAAAATACTGGTGACAGGAGTGGTGAAAAGCATACAAACTGAAAAGGTATTCCAATTAAAATTTCCATGCAGTAAATTAATTATAAAATATATTGAAAACTATCAGTGCCAAACTTTAGACCAAATTGTTACACTCGTTATGGGGACTACAATGTGCGTTGAGTGTTCAAAATATTAAATTTATCTTGAGGCCAAACATACAGACAGACACTACAGTCTTGCGGAATTTAAGTGAAACCATTCATGTTATCTTCCTGAACTTAACTGGCTCTTCAATTGACAAGATAAAAATCCAATAGTTAACATACTGAAGCATGGGGAATAGATGCAGCAAAGTGCCCAGAATACAAATGGGAGAAGATTAAACTACTTTTTTTCAACAATTTGCATTTGTTGTGTTTTCAGGAGGATGACCCTTGCTGGGAAATCATAGGTGATTCCTACTTCCCAAGACATATGGAGGCACTAGTAGTATACCAAGAAAGAACAAAGTAGGGATAGCAGTCTGGCAACAGGCTGCTGATAAAAATTGCCAGCCTTCTTTTTTTGATCAAGAGCCCAATGACCAAGCCCTACAGAAAAATGAATCACTCACCCAGCTTATAGATATGCTTTATTGCTGAACTACAAAAGAGAATGGTCCACCCATTTTTATTTGTTAATAAACTTACTGATCAACAGTTGAGGGGTTCAATTATCTTCACTTAACCCTAGCATGAGTTCACTTTCTCCTAGAAATGAGTGATATGTTTCATAGAGAAGAAGGGAAAGAGCTTAATGAAATTATTGACAGTGATACCTCACCAGACAAGTAGTTACTATCTAGAGCATTTAACAAGCTACACACACACACACACACACACACACACACACACACACACACGCATGCAAAATGACCAATAATTTCTTTTTAATGTTCAAAGACCGGAGATGTGTAGCTACAAGGATAAAGCTTTTACTATGCACCATGAGAACTAGTTTGGATACCCAGAAAGCTTGGATGTCATGGCAGCCCACCTGTGATTGAAGTGCCCTTGAGGATGTGGGGCAAGGGGAATTCTAATTCTCTGTGGGAGCATAAACTGGCATAGTCATTATGAAAGTAAGTATAGCTGTTTCTAAAAACTAAACATAAAACTACTGTATGGGTTTCCGACCATAGGTAATGGGATCCAGAAAGCCAGCTCATGTGCCAGGGATAGATCTTTATCACACTGCCAGGGGTCCCTCAAACAGACCCGGCTACACCATGGTCTCCTGTACGCAGAAGGTCTAGTCCAGTCCCATGCAGGTTCTACAGCTGTAGGTCTAAAATTCATGAGTTCCTCGGGACACCTTGCTCACCCTGGATGCAACTGGGAGGGGCTTAGTCCAGCCTCAACCGAATTCTAGGCTTAGCGGTACCCCCATGGGAGAACTTATCCTGTTGGCTGAGGGTATGAGGAGTGGGTCAGGAGGGGGAGGAAGGTGGGGAGAGTGGGGAGTGACAGGAGGGATGAGAGGGAGATCTGTGGTTGGTATGTAAAATGAATAAAAAAATTTTTTTAAAGAAATCTACAGATATTAACACACTTGAACAATCAATGAGTCAGTGAAGTCATAAGAAATCTCTTCTGTCTGGAAATAAAGTTCCATGAAAATACAGCATAATAAAACCACTGGCATGTATCAAAATAAAAAAAAGAAAGAAAGAAAAGAAAAAAACTACTGTATCGTGCTCTTGGGAACCTACTCCTCATGCTGGATTGTTTTGCCCAGCCTGAATACAGGGGGAGGTGTTTGGTCTTACAGTAGCTTGATGTGCCATGCTTTGCTGATGCCCGTGGGAGGTCTACCCACTTCTGATACAGAGGAGAAGTGGATTGGGGGAGCAGAGGGGAGGTGGGAGAAGGAAGTGGGAGGATGAGAGGAAGGAGAGGCTGCATTCAGGCTGTAAAATAAATAAATAAAATATAAATACAAAATAGCGAATTAGTTAAGTAATAAACAAAAAGCTACTGTCCTGGCCCAGCTATACCACTTTTGAGCATATACACGAAGTTTTCTAAAGCAACATACCTGGAATATTTACATGTCCATATTTGTTGTTATACTCTTCACAATAGTTAAGAGGTAGACAGCAGATGGATAAATGGAAATAGAAATGTGGAACAAATACCAATGGTATTTTGTTCAGTTATTAAGGAAAAAATGAAATGATGGCATTTTCAGGGAGATGAATGGAACTTGAGACTATTATATTAAACAAATAAACACAGATTCAGAAAGACAAATACCACATATTTTCTCTTGTGTGTATATCCTGGATTTCAATGTTCATATATGTGTGCTCAGATGTGGGTATAGGTCATGAAACTACAAAGGGGACCATTAATAGGAGGAAAAGATGTTTCAAGATAAAATTGGAAAAGAGAGTAATAGAATATATGTGATGTGAAAGTTGAATGGAGGCTACTAGAGTGATTGAGGGATTCCTTCAAGAAGTTATTCACTGAAAACAGCTCCTCATTCTCAGTATGTGTTATATAGTAATTTTCTCAGAGATGAAATATTCCATCCTGCAGGGAAGCTCATTAAAAAACAGGATGTTCTTCTAAAGGAAGACTGGTTAAAACTCAGGAAGTAAACAACTCAAAAGTTTAAGGAAGTCCTTGAAACTGATCAGAAGAGCTATAGGTTTCCTCCTCCCAAACTTATAGAAACAATAAGGATTGCTGAGAGATATTCTCAGAAAAGAGATTCCTGGGGCGGGGGGGGGGGGGGGGGGGGGGGGGGGGAGAACTAGTGCTGTGGGATGTCTTTCTGTATGCTGTGAATATGTGTTGTTCTGATCTGTGGTTGATATATTGTACACACTAATAAACTTATCTGGGGGTCAGAGAACAGAACAGCCATAATATTAAACATAGAGGTTAGGCAGTGGTAGCACACACCTTTAATCCTAGCTTTCCAGAGACAGAGATCCGTCTGGATCTCTGTGAGTTCAAAGCCACACTGGAAACAACCAGGCATGGTGACTCACACCTTTAATCTCAGGAAGTGATGGCAGGAAGCAGAAAGGTATTTAAGGTGTGAGGACAAGGAACTAGGCCTGGTTAATATTTTAGACATTTAGCAGCAGTTCAGCTGAGATCCATTTGGATAAGGATACAGAAGCTTCCTGTCTTAGGAAAGAGGATCAGCTGAGGAATTGGCGATGTGAGGAAGCTGTGGCTTGTTCTGCTTCTTTGATCTTCCAGCATTCACCCCAATACCTGGCTCCAGGTTTGTTTTTATTAATAAGATCTTCTAACAATTCGTGCTATACTAATTGGCTGATAAGTAAAGCTTCATTGGCCTATGGCAAGGCAGCTTAGAGGCAGGCAGGAAATCCAAGCAGATATATGGAGAGAAGAAAGAAAAAAAGGAGATGCCAGCCACTGCTAAAGGAGCAGCAAGATGCCAGCAGACCAGTAATGCCTCAGCCACGTGGCAACTTATAGATTAATAGAAATGGGTTAAGTTATAATAGCTAGCTAACAAAAAGCCTGTAGCTGAAAACTTTCCTGGTCCTATCCAGCTCCTGAGGCCCTGCAGTCCTGCAGCAGCTCAGACCCAAGTAAACACCCACAGGCCTGTATTATTTTTTAACTATGACCAGGGCAGACTTCTTGCTAACTAGCTCTTATACCCTAAATTAACCCATTTCCATAAATCTATACTTTGCCATGTGGCTTACGGCTTTCTGGTATCTTTACATCTTGCTTCTCATGGTGGCAACTGGCAGCATCTCCTCTGCTCTCTCTTTCCTTCTTCTCTCTTTAGTTAGAATGTCCCACCTAACCTTATTCTGCCTCACCATTGGCCAAACAGCTTTATTTATCAACCAATCAGAGCAACACATATTCACAGCATACAGAGTGACATCACCCATCATTTCCCCTTTTCTTTCTATTCAAAAGGAAAGTTTTAACTTCAATATAGTAAAATTACATATAACAAAACAATTATCAAGCAAGAATTATAGTTATAATATCTAGCCTATTTGTATTTGGCGAAATTAAGGAAGATATCCTATCTATCCTCTATTTGTGAGTCTAAAGTTTCATATCTACTTTATCTCTTATTGTAACCAAGTAAAACCATAATTATAATTATCTAGTCTTCAACTACATCAAAGACCCCAGGAGGATATAATATTATCTAAGTAAACAGGAAGAGCATTGTAAGCAACTTCCAAAAATCTAGAATGACAGAGACAGCTGGCTACCTGGACAGTTACCCAAAGTTCCTGTGCAATGTTGGGGCATCCTTCTTTAGCCTATAGGCCTAGAGTCTCTCAGTCACTTCTCTCTGTGTCCTGTAGAATATCTGGCAATTTCCTCTGTGAGGCAGGAACCTGAAGAACCATCTATTCTTGCAAAGTTCAGTGGTCACTTTCCTAAGAGTCCTGCATGTCCAGTCAATACAACATTTTATCAGGTAGTCAACACAAGGACATTTTTTTTGCCCAATGGTTAACTTTTGCCATGAAGAAGATAAACTCCATCTGTAGTATCTTTGGCGCCCATCATCTTCCTTGAAGTAATTGGTGTTGAAGTAATCTGGACAATGGGACTCATTGTCCAGAAAAGTCTGTTTTTAAAACATTTTAAAAGCCAAATTCTGTAGGTCTTTGAAGTGTTTGAAGATTACCTACCTACTTTAAATATATCTATGTATACATAGAAAACAACTAATATGACTATAAGTTTGATTACCATAGATGACTAATTATTAATCTGTATTTCTCAACTATACACTACAATTTCAAATGAGTGGCACAAACAAAATACTTTAAATAAGAGTAGAAATATACATACAGTATAACAAAATTAACTTTAAATTTGCATCAATAAACTAAAATCCATATCAATGCAAAATATGTTAAGCAGGTTGTTGCTCTTTAAAAGCAAATTCAATAATCTACCCTTTTATCCTATTATAGCTATATCCTATATATCTATGTGATAGCCCTCTTTCTTCTTTTAGAAAGAATATTGACTATGACCAATAACAATTTGTAACCAATAACCTAAATAAAGACAAATGTCCATAATTCATTTTTTGGGAATATGGGCATAGTTTTCTAGGCTACTTCCTGCTGATAGAGGGTACTGTATTCTTATGGGAATCCTGAGAAAATTAAAAATTATGGTCAAGTCCTGACTGGTATAGTCTGTGATGCTGTATTCTCTGAGCCCGTTGCCTTGAAGCTATTTTGGATGTTGAATCATCTTGAGACCTCTCAGGCAGTCTTCCTTGATCAAACCATATTAGCCTGGAAGCAATCCATAGGTTCTCATCTTTTGTGGAAATGAAAGCAGAACCTCTTTTCCAAAGCAATGCATCCTTAAACATAAATTTTGAAATCAAGGTATCTTTAAAATATACATATTGACTTAACTCAGCAGCTTTTACAATCAAATGTCTCTCTGCAGTTAAAAATCCCCAAAACAACACAATCCAGATTCTCTGTGTAATAGCCATCTTTACATGGCTTATTGTGTTACATTTACTGTCTCTTTAAAGACTTTATTTTTAACAATATTTCTTTATACAACTGTCTGTATTCATTTTCTTTTCTCTTCAAGCCTACGTACATTTTTACACACATTGTAAACCATTTAAAGTCTTATTCTATCTGAATCTGTCTTATTGTGAATTTATTGCTTTAAACTGCAGTATGACTAGGACTGAAATGGCAGCTTTGGCTGCCAGCTCCGCCCATCTAAGCTTTCCAACATGGCAGAACCACCAGCTCTTGGGGAACCATGCTCAGTGCCCCACGTTGGGTACCATCTAGCTGAAAGTTTTCCTGGTCCAGCCTGGTTCCCGAGGCCCTACAGTCCTGCAGCCACTCAGACCCAAGTAAAAACACACAGGCTTATATTATTTTTTAAATATGGCCATGGCAGGCTTCTTGCTAACTAGCTCTTATACCCTAAATTAACCAATTTCCATAAATCTATACTTTGCCACACAGATCATGGCTTACTGGTACCTTTACATCTTGCTTCTCATGGCAGTGGCTGACAGCGTCTCCTCTGCTCTCTTTTTCATTCTTCTCTCTCTAGTTAGAATGTCCCACATAACCTTATTCTGCCACACCATTGGCCAAAGAGCTTTATTTATCAACCAATCAGAGCAACATATATTCACAGCATACAGAATGACATCATGCATCAAAAGCCTGCCATAGGCCATACAATTGGTAATTAACTTAAACCTCTGAATGATTATTTTATAAGCGTCTGAGAGACCACAGGGCTGGGTGGGATCTAGACCATCCAGCTATATCCTAGACCATCCATGATGTCTAGAAGAGATACAGACCAAATGGGATGCCTAGAATGGATACTCTCTGACATGTGGTGCTGCCTATAAGTTGTGCTGTAGTCTCTAGTGTTCCAGCTTTCATGAGTCATCAACTACGCCAGGACTTTTGGTGACACAGCTGTCTTTGAGTCATTTCTGCCCCTATAAATAATCCCACAACCATAATCTTGTAAGTAACCCTAATAAAACTCATTTGTTTACCAAATTGGACTGTGTTAGTATTTGTACTTAAATCATTGTTGGTGTCCAATTTGAGATAGGTAGACAGACATATGCTCACATCTCCCGGAGAATAGTGTTACTCAGTAGTATGGGGTGGTGCCTGGAGAATGGCTGTGCTATTTATGCTGGCATTTGGGGTGGCTGAATGTGTATAGGTAACCAAAGTTATTGTGAGTTCCTAAGTAAAATAGTCATGCCATGCCTAGAAGACAACATTATACAATACTCTTCTATTTCTTCATCCAGCTCTTACATTCTTTCCCCCTCCTTTTCTGCAATGTGCCCTGACCTTTTTCTGGGGATTTTGGGAAGAATAAAAACACCTGATTAAGGGCTTAGCTCTCATTGTTCCTGCTTGTTTGCAGCACTTTGACCAGTTACTAGTCTTCACAGAAAAAAGAAATTTTAATTGACCAAGACTGAAAACAGCCTGGGTCTATGGATATAAATATACATATTTAAAATATTGTCTTAGCCGGGCAGTGGTGGTGTACGCCTTTAATCCCAGCACTTGGGAGGCAGAGCCAGGTGAATCTCTGTGAGTTCGAGGCCAGCCTGGTCTACAAAGTGAGTTCCAGGGAAGGCACAAAGCTACACAGAGAAACCC
>CABHPP010107126.1:0-26637 GCA_902168425.1 Peromyscus attwateri
TTTTTCTTACCAAGTCGTGTCTCCAGACTTCTTTGTGGCAAAAGTCTTTCCTCCGTTTTTGCACTGATGGTATTTGGACAAGTTCCTGCAGACTTGGAAGAAACTGGATGCAGGGCTTTTCAGCACGACCTCTCAAGGGTCAGGACAGGACACCACATAACCCCCCAAGCGGGTAGCATTTCATCCAGGATCGGATTTCATTTGGGGCCCCTCAGATCCCTTACTTTGAGGGATGGCTTGTCAGACATAAGTAACTGCGGGCGCAGGGGTGACTGTGCGTTCCAGCCTACTTTCGGGACACTGGACAGCCTCCCACCAGTTTTGGCTGATGAGTCATCGTGTTTTTGTTTTTTACATGCAGTGTTTGTAACTGCTGTCCTTGAGCGGTTTGCTTGCCGGGGCTTACATCATGGTGCTCTGGGCTGGGACCAGCATCCCCAAGCTCTCTGGTGGAAGCTGCTCCCCGGGGCCCGGGAAGCCAGCAGGCACTGGGCAAACCCACCTTGTTCTCCCTTCCTCTTGCTCTTTGAGGGAGGGCGGAGGAAAGTAGTTCTCCGCAAATGAAAAGAACTCAGAATTAATATCGACTCTGACTCCCACGAGGCGTCAACGTGGTGGTCGGGATTTTTATTAAAAATGAAAATTCGCAGAGACTGGAAAGCCATGCAGAGGCTGGGGAGCAGGGGAAGGGTGGGGAAGGGGAGGCGTTGATCAAAGCGTACAAAGTTTCAGCTAGAATAAAAGAATAAGTTTTAGTGGCCTGTTGCAATGCCTGTTAATAATTCTGGATTTATTATGTATTTCAAATTTGCTAAAAGAATAAATATTTAATATTCTCATCATAAAAATGTGATAAAATGTTTCAGATAGTAGACACCCAAACTACTCTAATCTGACAGGCTTGTATACATGTACAGAAGTATCACACCATACCCCATAAATGTGTGCAATGGTGATAGCCCATTAAATATAAAATAAGTAAAAGCCTGGGAAAACAGTAAATTGGTGAGGTGGTGGATATGCTAATTAGTTTGATTGACTCGGTAATGTACACATGAAGCCATCACATTTTATCCCATAAATAATTACAATGATGACCTGTCAGTTAAATAAAAAATTCTACATATCTCCAAAACCCAAAGAGAAGCATTTTGGCATCTATTTCCTAGCACATCTTTCACAGTTTCTCTAGATTCAGTCTTGGTCTCTTCCTTGCCCAGAACACCCACAATTTCATGAAGCAGGGTGGGCAGTGTTACCTAGGGAAGAACAGCTCTGTGGAAAGGGAGATGCCCCCAAGGGGCTAAGTCTTAACAAAGCAGTCTGGAGGACCGCAAAAGAGCCAATGAGTTCAGTACAGTCACTCCAGTGCAGGAAACCTGGACGCCCTTACAGAGACCCACCGAGAGGTGTCATTATTCAAAAGTCACAGCTGTACGTACACACACACACACACACACACACACACACACACACACACACACAGATGAGAAGCTCAGAGAGACTGGTGGCTAAGCCAAGGTCACTCACAGGAGATTCCCTTTCTCTCTGTTTAAAAGCCTCCCTTGACCTCTTCTGTATTTATAGGAAAGAAAACCCCAAGTTTCCTTTCTAGCCCTTTGCCCACCCCTCCACCACCTGCACCTGGACCTCCGTTGTGCACTGTGCCTCTGTGACCATGTTTATCTCGTCCCTCTGCCTGGACTGTCCTTCCTGTGCCTGTCTCTTCCGGTGTCATTCTCAGCATCCTGTCTTCTAGGCACCTTCCCATGAAGCTTCCCTGGCCATCCACCTCTCTAGGTGTCCTTGTAGCTTCTGCCTGCCTTGCTCATAGCAGTTACCCTCTTGGATATTCAATGTATTTAAACTGAGGTCACTTCCAGGTCAAGAATCCTGGATCTTATTCATCCATTTCTTGCCACGTTGGCTCAATATAGTCAGGGCTGTATTTTTTTTTCAGTACCTAGTGTAATAATTGATTTATCACAGGGACTAAATAAAAACTGAATAAATAAATGAATGAATGTATGAATGAATGAATGAATGAATGACCCTGAGTGAGCCTGTAGTAACACACTCGTGGGAGAACCTGGAGTGCCAAACCTTGGACATCCATCTGAATTATAGGGTGTGTTATCAGGACTGTTGTTCTTTTTCTTCTTTTTATTGATTTTTAGATGTTTTCTCCCTTTTTGTTATGGAATATAATGATAATACAGGAAGCATCAGATGAAATGAAAAACACCCATTCTCCCATCCCTGGGAGGGATGGTCTAGTTTGGATGCCATTGTTATCCCTGTCTGGGTGTTTGCTGCAGGGTTTTGACTTGGCTTGATGAGGCCATACTTCACACTCAGCAGGTGGGATGAGGCAGAGGAGTGGGAGGGTGCCTCTTCCAAAGACCAGGCTGCTCTCTGGAAAGAGTGACCATATAGGACTGCTAGTAGTTGGTTCAGAACATGGCCCTTCTCTAGTTCTTTGTCTCAACTCCCAAAGCAGGTAGAAGGTTTAGAAGAATGCCAGGGCTAATTAATAAAAATCACAGTTGCTCAGTCACTTGTTCATTGACAACAGCGTGGGCTGCCATCCCCAGATCCATATCCCATCCTTGTCTGTCTTTCTGAGCATCGACATATCCATCACCAGATTTGCTTGCTGGGCGAGTTTGGTATATAGAAGGCATGGGCTGAGAAGTTAAGAGGGCAGAAAAAGAGCTTGGAGTCTTTATTCCCTGCTCCCTGAACTGAGGCCATGGTCCTGGCAATGGCTGCCATCTCTCCACCTCCAGACATAATTCCCAGTAGAAAGCTCCTCCTCAGCTGATACATTCATGACAGCTTCATGCTTTTTCCTTTTGGTTTTCTCCCTTTGGGCCTAGGGTTGGGAATTGCTTCCTATCATTGCTTGTCTCCGACGTTTCATTATTTTTAAATTGATTCTCCAAACTGTGGACATCTTTTCTTAGAAGTCTCCTAAATAACACTGTTAAGAAACAGTCATCCGATCTTACCTGTAGGTAAGAAAGGAAAGGAGCCCCGTGGTGAAAAGTTGTTCACACAGTGAGGTAGGTGTGAGAGCTAAAAGGGAATGCTTGAGTTAAAACGATGAGGCCCAGAACGCTAGCTCTACAAACGAAGGAGTTAGTAGTTGGGTATGAGATAACCAAGTTAGATTGGAGGAGGAAGAACAGTGTCTAGGTCAATAGTAGCTTCCCCTTGGAAGCCTTGAAGGAGCATGTTCAAGGCACTGTTGTCATATACCCTTGCTAATGAAGCTAATAGTAACGGATTAAACTGTAAATAAAAATGGCTTCTACTGAGCCTGCATCTGCTTCAGGGATGAGATCACAGACCGCCCCACAGACAAGGAGCTAGCAACAACAGCAACAAAACCAACAAAAACACAACACAACACCGCCACCCAACCTGAAGCTCTAGAGACTTAACTTTCTCATGGTAAAGCTACAAAGGGGATCCTGTAAATGTGAGAGTGAAGAGTGCTTGGTGTGATTCCCAACTCCTGAGATAACTACAAAATCAAGGGTAGTCACCCTCGCCAAGTGACTAACAGTCATGTCAAGGCTGGCTGTCAGGCTGGAGTCAGAGGAGGGCAGAGGGAGGGTAGAACGCCTCCCAAATGTGTGGGCCGAACATGGACAGTGCAGGATCATCTCCTTGACTGGGCTACATCCAGGACAGCCCAGAGAATTAACTGACCTCCACAGCGATCACTCAGCCTTTGCCTGGTTTCTGCTGTTGATCTTTATAAAATCCTCAGACAAAGGAAATTAATTTTTCCCCTCTTGGAAACACCTTCCACTCTCAGGAGTTTTCTCTCACTTTTTCTTTATTTTTTCCAAATTCTCGCTTTTCTGTAGTAACTCTTAATAAAACCTGCTTCCACTTTGAATAATTCCCACAAGGATCCACAACTTTAATTTCATTTCAGTGAGACAAAGAACTTGTAGCCACTGTCCCAGATTAATCACTGACGACCTTAAGGGTCCAACATCTTAGGTCCTTGGGGCACACACTCCTGAGCCGTGGAAGGCTCACAGATATGTGTAAAAGTCACACACCCTTTGCCCAAGCCACCCTTCCCCATGCCAGTGTTGTTAAGCAAACCTGTCAACAGACATCAGATCATAAACTATGGCGCCAGTTAGAGCTGGGTTCACATCTCAGCTCTGACATTTACTGGGAGACATTGGGTCAGGTTTTAGAATTCTTGAAACCAAATCTAGGTTCTTTGTTATTATTTTTGTTTTCTTGTTTTGCTTTAGGCAGACTCTCTTGTAGCCCAGGCTAGCCTCAAATTCACAAGGTAGCAGAGCATGACCTGGAACTCCTGATCCTCCTGCCTCCACCTTGATTTTGTGGGATCACAGGGGTGTGTGTGTGTGTGTGTGTGTGTGTGTGTGTGTGTGTGTGTAGGAATGTGCATGTGTGATCACGCCCTGCAGTTTCTTTATTCGTGATGGATTATAGTACCCCACCTCCCTCCCAGATTTGTAGCAAGGGATGCATGAGATGATACAATAGAAAGTGTTTCACAAGAGCATGGTGAGTGCCTCACACCTGTTCACTCTCTTAAGTACTAGACTCTGCTCAGAGGTGGGAATAGAAAGGTTTGGAAGACACAGGGCTTATGGCTCAAGCATCTCACAGAGACTGTGTGGGAGAGAGAGAGCTTTGCTGCTTTGGTCTTTATGTGGAATTGGAATGTGAAATGTGGTTTGTATGTGGAATGCCCCCCACAGGCTCGTGCACTTGAAAACTTGGCCTCTACTCAGTGGAGCTGTTTTGCAGGGTTGAAGAATCTTTAAACACTTTGATAGAGGAAGTGAGTTCGGGGGTGGGGGAGCTTTGATGTTTGTGAGCTCTACTTCCGTCCACAATGCTCCTGGCTGCAGATGCAATGTCACTAGTCACCTGACACACCTGCTTCATGACTTCTCCACGGTGATGGACTGTGTCCACTCAAACTGAAGCCAAAACAAACGCTCCCTCCCGTAAGTTGCTGCTTTTCCATGTGTGTGTAGTGGGCACATGTACGTGTGCATGCATGTGTGTGTGTGTGTGTGTGTGTGTGTGTGTGCGCGCGCGCGCGCGTGCGTGCGTGCGTGCGTGCGTGCGTGTGTGTGTGTGTGTGTTCGTGCGCACATGTATGAGTGTGGAGGCTTGAGGGTGATGTCAGTCTCTTCATGAAACACTTTCACTTTCTCTTGCTGAGCCCAGAGCTTACCAACTAGGCTACTTTAGCTAGCAGCTTGCTCCAGGGACTCTGTTTCTGTCTTCCAAACACCGAGTTTACCGGCGGGCAGCCACACCTGCCTGGCTTTTCTGCAGATGCTGAGGATGTGAACTTCAGTTCTTACAATTACATGACAAGAGCCATCTCCCAAACACTTAAGTGCTTCTCACCGGGTACTTTATCTTAGCAATGAGAAAAGCGATGCACATGACTGCTGAGATTTTTCTCATCCTTTGTTTCGGACTACAGTATAGCTTGAACCTTGCACAATGCTCTCTTCTCCTTTACTAACTCCTCAAAATATCTGTGAGTCCCAGGGGGGCCCCTAGCAGAACCTCGAGTCTGAGCAAATGGCCTTCAGTATTACCACAGCCCCACTGTCATCCGGTTAGGTGGCAGCATCCTGCCCTGCTAGAGGTGACATGTGCCCTATTTCGAGTTTATGACTTAAGGTCACCCAGTACCATTGGCTTGAGGAGCAAGATGTAGGGTAAAATGGCAAGCCTGGCACATGTCCTTCACCTTCCGTGTGTCTCAGTGACCTGGCTGCTAGGCCTTCATCTGCAGCAGTATCGTCCACATGGCCACATTGGCACAGAAAGAACCCCACACTTATTGGCATTCCATAGGAGCCTGAGTGACAATACTGAGCCGATGGAAGGGACTTATGCATCACGAATATGAATATCATTATTCAAATCACTCTGGTAGATGTTGAAGATAAAAGGAAATGTTTTATTTTGTGTTCATTAGGCACTAGAGGGTACGTTGCCCCTGGCTGCCGACTCATTATGCCTGTTATGGTTAATGGGAGTTAAACTCCAATATCACATCAAGGGGGAGAAATGATCCCATAAGTATTTGGAAATTTTTTTCCTCCAAATTGCAGATCAAAGCTGGGTTATGAAATTCTATGCTGTCTTGCTAATGGATTAGACTAACAGTATTCTTTGAATTTTCCCCATATGCTGACGTTCTCTATGGAGGGATGATTATAGGAATTCCATGAACCTGTGAGATTGCAAAGTCTACCAGAGTCTGTTGCCGGTGTGGCTTTGCCTTTCAAGGGAGAAACCCTTGAAATGCCTGCTCTTACTCAGGAGTTTGAGCACATCCTCTCACCTATCCTTGACAAAACAGAGGCATGGGTGGTTAAGTAATCTGCCAAATCATATAGCTAATAGGAGCACCAGGTGACAGGCCCAGGGATTTTTGGTTTAGAAGCATGCCAGTGCACTGTTTGGGGCTTCCTCCCAAATGTCTATCACTACCTACACCACAACAAGATGTTGTAGTTAAGGCTGGAGTGGGTGTTTAATAAGGGCAGTGTGGTAGCTTGAATGAGAATGGTTTCTTTAGGCTCATATATTTGAATGCTTGATCACCAGCTGGTGGAACTCTTTGGGAAGGTTTAGGAGGTGTGGCCTGGTTGGAGGAGGTGTGACACTGGGGATGGGCTTTGAGGTTTCAAAAGTTCATGCCAGGCCTAGTTAGTCTTCTTCTGCCTCTTGCTTGTGGATCACATGTAAGCTCTCAGCTACTGCTCCAGCGCCCTGCCTGCCTGGCTGCTGCCATGCTCCCCACCAGGATGGTCATGGACTCACGCTTTGAAACTGTAAGCTCACATTAAACACTTTCTTCTGTAAGTTGCCTTGGTCAGGGTGTCTCATCACAGCGATAGAAAAGTAACTAAGACAGGTGAACACTGAGCTGGCAAAATCTCCAGAGAGTTGAGACTGATTTGAACTCATTCAAGCTGTCTGCTTGGTGTAGTTTTCTCCTTTCTTAAAACAGCTAATGAGAAAATGAATTAATTCCAGCTCTCTGTGGGTGAGGAGCTAGGAAAGTGCCCCCTTCTGTGACAAGAGTGTGGGTTGAGGGGCACGTGTGGAAGGAAGGAAATGCAGGTAAGAAAGAGCAGTTTGAGAGCCTGGCACTCAAAAGGCTGAGCTCAAGACCAACCTGTACTACATAGCAAGACTGTCTCAAAAACAACACACACACACACACACACACACACACACACACACACACACAGAGAGAGAGAGAGAGAGAGAGAGAGAGAGAGAGAGAGAGAGAGAGAGAGAACAAGTTGCTGGTTGTGACTTCAGCATGATGAGAAGCTCCACTTTGACTATTAACTGGTTGGTTGCATTATTTTTTTTTTGAGTGTGTGTATGAGTGTTCATGTGCATGCACACACTAGTGCCATGTCTTTCATGTTGAAGTCAAAGGGTAACCCGTGGGAGTCAGATCTTGTCCCACGCAGGTTCTGGGAATTGAACTCAGACCATCAAGCCTAGCTGCAAATGCCTTAACCTGCTGAGCCATCTTGCCAACCTTATTATTTCACTGTGAAGGAGGCTCCAAGTTACTTCCAGGAGGAGAGAAACCCTGGGAAGCTGAGCCCCACACATGTAACACTGAACAGACAATGTCTCCTCTGTGGCATTCGGTATGTGTGCCCTTAGACCAACTTGTTAGAGGGATGATACTTGATCACTTAGGTACATAATCGACGCCATTACACGAGATAGATAAAATTATGGTTTGCGTACACCGCTTGTCACTGAAGATGGAGGAGAGAATTAATCCCTTCCCTCTGTACACCATGTTTTCCTCCAACTATTCTGGTGTCTAAATAAGGTACAGCCTGGCTTTGTCTCCTTCTCCCAGCCCCATTTGCTGGGCCTCAGTAATCTCTGTTGTTCTCTCCTCTGTGCTGTCTGCAGTTTGGCTCTGTCTGGAGTGAAATGTGGGGCCCAGGAGGAAACAGAAATGGATCTTCTCAGCAACACTCGATGACTCTGCCGAGACTCCACCTGGAAGGCTGCGCTCAGCTCAGCGCTCCTAATTACCAGCCAGGTACAGACAAATGGGCTGAGTGTTCGGGGGAAAGCAGCAAGCGTGATGGAGGAAAGACAACTTGATTTATGGAGAGAGATTAAAAGAGCTGAATAGGTAGAGCTCAGCAAAAGATGATGGGGTGGAACTAGGGGGCCTCTCCTTGTATCTGAAGGCTGCAAACAGTCAGTAGACTAAGAGTTATTTCAGTTGGAGCTAAGAAATATAACAAAGAGTGATGAAAGGAAATTTATGATAATAATAGACTGTAATTTTATGCCTATTCCCAAACCAAGAAACCTCAAAACATTTTATGGATAAGTATAATACACACACTACAACAGGGCATGTTTAGGCTGTAAAGTGGCTGGTAATTTAGCAAAAGCCTTTGAAAGAAATAATATTTAGTGAGAAGGTAATGGGCACTCTTCGTGTAAAGAGCAGGGACCTGGCTTTTGTTTTGTCTGCTGCCCACTCCCGGGCGTGGTACAGATGGAGAATGGCATCGCTTGATGTGTTCTGAAGCACACAGGGTTCAACCTTCTTTCAAAAGACGAGGAGGGGGGAGAGGAGGAGGAGATCTTTCCAGATCAGAGCAAAGCTTGGAAGGCTGTTACAGCAAAGCCCTTAACCCAGTGTCAGGTTCCCCGATGGCTGACTTGGTCAGTTTGGGCTGTGATGGAAATGTGCTGTAGTCTGAGCGGCTTGTGAACAACACAAAGGCCACCACTCTCTGTTCCAGAGGCCGGAACTGAAGAGCAAGGTGCTGGTAGAGTAGGTGTCTTGTAGGAGCCTGCGTCCTCAGAACAGGTGTTGTCACCTGGAGCAAGGGGCAAGGGTGCCCCTCTAGCCTCTGCTGTTTTGAAAAGATTCGTTTTATTTTTATTTATTTATGCACACATGCCTGAAAAGGCCAGAAGACAGCCTGGCTCTTCTGAGACTAGAGGTACAGGTGGTTGTGAGCCACACAGCATGGATACTAGAAACCACATTTTAGTCTTCTGCAACAGCAGTGTGCAGGTTAGTTTTCATTGCTAATCTGATATAAACTAGAGGAAGAGGGAACCTCAGTTGAGGAATTGCTTAGATCAAATTGGCCTGTGGGATGTCTGGGGCATAGTCTTGATTGATGTTTGGTCTAGGAAGGCTTAGCCCACTGCGGACCCTGTCATCCCTAGGCAGGTGGTCCTACCCTATATAAGAAAGATGCTAAACACAAGCCAGTGAGCGAGGGGACCATTAAGCAGCATTCCTCCATGGTTTCTGTTTTGGCTTCTGCTTGAGTTCCTGCCCTTACTTCCTCAATGACAGACTGTGATGTGGACATGTAAGCCAAATAAGCCTTTCCTCCCCAGGTTGCTTTTGGCCTTGGTATTATCACAGCCACAGAAACCAAACTAGAACAAAGCTGAGCCATCTCTCCAGCCCCTTCTAGCCTCTTTTATAATACACTCATCTCATTCTTGAGAGCTCAGACCTCACCTCTCAGCTCTTTTTAAGATATTTAATTATGTGTATATCTGTGTCTGTGTGGGGATATGTGTCCTGAGCGCTGGTACCCAAGGAGTCCAGAAGAGAGTCTTGGATACTCTGGAGTTGGTGTTTCAAGCAGTTGTGAGCCACACAACAGGGTGCTGGGAACCATACTGGGATCTTCTGCAAGAGCAGTATATGCTCTTAACTACTTCGCCATCTCTCCGGCCCCTCCTTTCACCTCTTAATACCATCAACTCCAGAACTGGGATTCCAACCCAAGAATCTGAGGCGTGGAGATGTTGACATTCAGGCTGAATTGCTGATAGAGTAGAGGAGATGGGAACCATATATGTCACGTCTTCACTCTGGTGTGGTGGAGACCGTGGGACCAGACCTCTCTGAGCCCCTAACTGAAGAGGCAAATCGTTGTACTTTTTCTCGCTGTGGGACTGAAGGACAGATGAGCCTCTGCTTTTCACACTTCCCTCAGCTTGGAGTGTTCCTTCCTAAGATATCGACATCTCTACTTTCCTTCCTTCCTTCAGATGCTGCTCAAATGTCAGGCTGCTTGTCGTTCTTGTGGTTTTGTGCACAGGGCTCCCTGTGTGGTTGGCAATCACTCTACCAGTGAGTACACTCTATCTCCCTGTGTCAGAGGAACTGTACCAGGCCACCCTGCCTGGAACATCCTCCTCCTCACTCCATCGCTCTCCCACTACTGTGTCGCACACAGCTGGGGTGCTGGAACCCTGACTGGAGGCTGTGAGGGAAAGAAGAAAGGACAAACACACAGGAAAGCTGGGATCCAGTGGGGGCTCTGCCACCTCTGATGGAGGGCCCCTGCCACCTCCAGCACCCTGGAACTGCCGTGTTTTGTTGTTGTTTTGCGGGGGTGGGAGTGGGGGTGGGGAGGGGGTTGGTTTTTTGTTTTCTGGTTTGTTGTTGTTGTTGTTTTGCAAAGCACAGGGGAGGGGTTAGCTAGTCTCAGTAGGAGGTATCTGTCGGTGAGCATCCCAGGCTGTAAACATCCAGGAAGAAGCTGAATCCACTAATTCTCATACAGACTGGCCACTCGCTCACTCTCAGCCTCCCAAGGAAAGCTCTGCCGTCTTGGGCCTTATCCAGGTAAGGCTTTGCCACTCTGGTGGGGCTGAGGCATTGGAATGGCAGTGCCCGTGTCAACAGTGCGCACGCACTCAAGACTTCCCAGGGCTTTCTCCATTCCTTGCTTCCCACCCCTTACTTTGTTTGTTTTTAAACACAATTTTTTACTGATTCTTTGGGAATTTCATATCATGCACCCCAATCTCACTTTATTTCCCAGTCCTTCCATATCTGCCTTCTACCCTTGTTACGTCCCCCCAAAGAAAATTAAAAATAAGAAAGTCTCACCGATCCCTCTGGGCACGACCTGCTCCTCTATCAAGTGCAGCCTTCTCATGCCAGTCACAGCTATCGCGTCTCCAGTTCCTCTGTGCGTGCACCATTCTGCTCCTTCCTCTTTCCCGCCTCTCCATCACATATTTGGCATTGGGAGCTGCGATGTGTCGCACAGTACACCCTTTTGCCCAAACAGCTTTACTTGCAAACGTTCAATGCAATGAGTCATTGGACTGGTTCAAGGCCTCTGGCTTCTGCTATACATCATCAATACTGGACCCTCACCGAAACTCCCCTCCTGCTGGTGCCTCAAGTCATGGAGATCCTCGGCCATGGTTCTATAGGACCAGCCCCTTTACATGCTCCAGCAGCTCATAGGTGGGGTAGATATTGGACCAACTCAAAGCCCTGGGTCTGGGCCTGGGTGGTAGCTGAGTTGGTCAGCCCAACAGCTCTCTCGTGATAAAAAACCACTGGGGTCATCTCACCCACCCTGCTCAGGTGAGGGGCAAGGCCTGCTCTCCTGCATGTGATGGCCAGAGAGGGCAGGGCCATCTCAGTACAGCCCTAGGACACCAACATGACTTCAGACATCAGCCCAGACTACCAACATCCCCATGACCTTTGGTGGTAACTTGGGCCATGACATCAACACAGACACCAGCTGTGGTAGGGCCATGGACTCAGACATGGCCTTGGGTGGCAGCCCGGGCCTGGGCATCACCATGGCCTCGGGTGGCAGTACAGGTCTCTCGAATCAGCATCAGGCTGTTCTTCACCACCCTAGCGTCTCCAGTTCCGCCTCTCTTCATAGCGCACAAACTGCCCCGCCTCTCTTTCTCACCCCTCTCTCCACCACATACTTGCTCATTGTACAGGCGCCCAACCCAGGCAGCAGGTGGGCCTCTGGCTGTCTGCTGCCTACTTTGTTATTTTTTAAAGAGTTGTTTCCGGTATCTAAAATCATTATATTATTGAATTATTACATTCCTTTCTGTCTCTTCTGGTGTGAATGCAAACTCCTTAAGGTTAGAAAATTCATATGTTCTGTTCAGTATCCTCATCACTTCCTGGGACACTGATAGTATATGCAAATATTAGCAAAGCAAATTTACTTTTTTCAAATAGGGAAGACTTAGAGATTGCATGTGTGGTTTATATCTTCAGCATATTCTCTCTCTCTCTCTCTCTCTCTCTCTCTCTCTCTCTCTCTCTCGTAGTGTGTGTGTGTGTGTGTGTGTGTGTGTGTGTATGCACTCACGCATGCTTATGGGATACACCTGTGTATGGGGGTGTATATGCATGTGTGTGGGTGGGTATACACCTGGAGGGCAGAGGACAACCTCAGCTGTCATTCTTTATGTTTTGTTCACCCTGTTTTCTCGAGATGGGAGGTGGGGTCAGGGGTGGAGGGGTTGCCTCTCACTGGCATGTAACTCATCAAGTAGACTAGGCTAGCACCAGGGACCCACCTGTCTCCATTTTCTCATTGCTGGGATTACAAGTGTGTGTCACCTTGCCCAGATTTTTTAAACCTGGGTTTGAGAGGTTGAATTTTAACAACTGAGCCATCTTCTTCCCAGCCCCGGCAGCATGTTTTCAACCTCTACATTCTTAACCTTTCCACAATCCTGGGGTATGCGCATGTTCTTCTCTCTCATTGTTAGAGCTAAAAACTGAGACACAAAGTTACAACAGGAAGAAAACGGGCCTGGCAGGAGCTGGGTTTGCATGTGAAGTTCTGGAGTCCTTTGGCAATCTCCTGTCAGTGTCCCAATTTTACATCTCTAAGCTCCTTGCCTTCTGCATGGCAAGGACCCCTAGAAAGTCACAAGCAAATAGAGCAAAATCTTCATGCAGAATTGGGTAAGTATAGAAAGTAACAGTCTCATCACAGGGACTCCAGAACTCTGGGCCAATTCCCATGGCCGATAATTACAGGTACCCGGAGCCTCTGGCCCTCTTTGTCTGCTAAATATATACGTCACTTGGCTTTGTGCTTTCTTGTTCAGAGCAGCTGAGAAGGGAGAAGAGGTGCTTTGCCGCTGTGTTTTCTCTACCTTCCATCTGGTTAAGATCCTTAATGGCTACACACATGGCTGGTAATGCTTTTTCCAACCCAAGTTTTCGATGATTGTCTTCAACTTATAACTTGCCAGCATATCAAGAGAACTGGAAAGTTTCCCCCTCTAGCTTCCTGATTGGCTGGTATCAGTATCATTTTTTACTTTTCTCATTAATACGTAAGGAGTAGTATGCCAGACAGCAATATGGGGACCAGGAGGAAGCAGGCATAGTCCTTGGCTAAAGGCCCCATAAGAACATTTTTTTGCAGGAGATTTGCAAAGCTGAAGCACATGTGACAATTGTAGTTCTGGAAATGAGGTCGTGATGTGCTTAACCCTTGTAGGAGGGGCCACAGTTTTCATTTTCTGTGTAATTATAGGGACAATGGTGACCTGGGATGGACCAGCCACAGAAGCTGTCCCTTCAGAGACATTTCAAGGGTTAGGTAATGGAGAAAACATTTAGGGCTGGCTTCAGAAATGGCTGGGGAGATAGGTCAATTGTCATGCAAGTAAGGAACTGAATCCCACAAGAACCCACATTAAAAAATAGTCAGGCACAGTGGTAACCTCTGCATTGGAGAGACAGAGACAGGAGGATCTCTGGTACTTATTGCCAGGCATTCTACCAAATCAGTAATCTTCAGGTTCAGGGAGAGACCTTGTCTCAGAAAACACAGTTGAAAGTAATTGAGGAAGATACCATACAACATAGACCTCTGGCACACACACACACACACACACACACACACACACACACTCATGCATGCACACTGCACACATAAACATATGCATACAACATACACAGGAGCACACATATGTGTAGACACATGCACACATAAGCGTGCACACATGCACAGGAACACTCCCCCAAACACACACAGAATGGAGTTCCCAGTGGTGTTTAGAGTTGAGGCTTTGCTTTATTTTTGCAGCAGTGCTCTGGTCTGCAGACTCCTTCACGGGACTAAGGACAGCAGAAGAAACTGTCAAGGAACCAACCAACTTCTGGTGGCAACTTATCCCTTTCTCTGAAACCCCCTGTCTCCCGATGGCCCCAGATAGTCAAGTGAGAAATGTGAGAAAGGGGCCCATTTGGAAGTCTCTGCGCTATTGATGGTTGGCGTCTGGGCAGGTGTTTCCAGGTTCTTGGCCTCTTATTCATGGAATTGAAGACTCGCACAGACTTGCAAACCTAACTAGAGAGCTTTATTCAAGGCAAAGTGATAGGATGGTCAGATATACTACCAAGAGTGACAGCAGGCTGCACAGGTAAAATACCCTGATTATTTGCAGGGGTTGGGGGGGCTTCCTTTTATTGGGTTCAAGATAAAGAGGAGTTTGGCTGTTTAAGGGCAGTTTGGATGGTTCCCTATTTCATTGGACAGATTTAAGTTATATGGCCATTTCTCTACTGCTCATGTTCCTTACCATAATGCATCTGATTTTAATCATACACATGTTCAATTATACATAGGTACAAGATGGTAAATGAAGGATTCTCCCTAAAGTATCACCCAAAGAACACAGTTTGCCGTATTGAGCCTGCACTCCAAACCAGCCTATACTGGATCAACTCATTGCCCAGAGTTAGGGAACTGATTTCAGGATAAATTTGAATAGAAGCAGTGCATTACCAAGGGGTTGCAAAGGGCAGTGGACTGGTTGATTTTTGTAACCTTGACACAACTCGAGTCACTTGGGAAGAGGGAACTTCAGTTAAGGAATTCCTTTCATTAAACTGGTCTGTGGACATGTCTGTCGGACATTTTCTTGATTGATATGGGAAGGCCTATCCCACTGTGGGCAGTGCTACCACCGGACTGGTGGTCCCGGGCTGTATGAAAAAGCTAGCCGAGCAAGCTATGGGGAGCAAGTCAGTAAGCATCATTCTTCCTTGGTTCCTGCCTCTGCTCCTGCTTGAGTTCCTGACCCGATTTCCCTCAATGATCAGCTGTGATGGAGATTCTTAAGCCCAATGAACCCTTTCCTCCCCAGCTTGCTTTTGGTTGTGGTGTTTTGTCACAGAAACAAAGAAGCTAACTAAAACAGGGGGTAACTATTTTCATTGTTCAAAGCAGGTATATGTGCAGCTCAATGCAGATAGAGTCATAAGGTGCTAGATATATTGTTCAAAGAAGGGTGTCTGTGCAAGTAAGGGTCTCAGTGCACAACTGGAAAATGGTTGTGTGCATAGTCCAAACCAAGTGGAGTCCCAAGTTGCTAAGCAATTCCCAATGCCTTGCCTGATTCATTTGCAGAGAGAAAGCATTTATGAGGAGTCCATCTCAGACCTTTGATGTTGACCTCCTAGAGCAGTTGGGCAGTGAGAAGGAACTCTTCTTTCTTGTTCATCAATTTTGTTTTTCTTCCTGTTTGGACCTTCACTTGGCAGTGTGGAGAGTTCAGGGTGACTCAGGGTGAGGGCACATGGGTGGGAATTGCTTCCTCTGCTTTGCTTTGTCAAAGAAAAGATCCAGTTATAGTACATTCATAATTGGCTTTTACCTGAAGCTATGGAACAGGGCAACACCAGAAGTGCTTTGAGGAGCCCAGCAGAGGAGTTCGGTGTTGTAGCCAGGACTGAGGACAGTGGAAACAGAATGCAGAGTAGATTGTTTTCAATGATGTTTTCCTCCCAGGTTAAAAAGGGAACTTCCTTAACACCTGCCCCACATAAGCTGGACCCTTTTGGATTTGGTTGCTGTGAATCCCCTCCCTCTTTGTCTGTGCTGATGTTTGTTTTGTTCTTATGTGACTCATCTCCACATTCAGTTCAGGTAGCACCTGACTTGAGGGATTCCATTCTGGTCTGGTCTGGTCTGGTAGGGTCTCATGCACAAGGCCAGTTCAAAACAATAGTCACTTACACATTCCATTAACAGATCTGGAGTTTTGTGAGAAATTTTACACGGTTGGTTATCTTGACTTTTAAGATGATGAAATCCACCTCAGATACTCAGTGAAGAATTCACAAAGCAGATGGATAGCAAGAGACCCTCTTCCTCTCTTGCTAAATTTGTTTATTTTCTTTTTCTTCTTTGGTCTTTCACTTGGCATACAGAGTTCCTGTTTGACTGCACAGCCAGCCATTATGATTTGGCCTTTGTCTCTGCCTCAGTGGACAGTCTTTAGCTACTCTGGGCCTATGCCAAGGGGAGAACTAATCTACCATAATCTTAAAGGGATTAGCAGAAGAATTATATCTGACTAGTATGTCTGACATAATGCTCATTTGTCTTTGAACATGCCCAGGAAATAAAGCCTCAGATAGAAAGAGGCATAGGTTTTTAAGCAATGGATTAGTGATTGAGTTGGTGTATATATGACTCTTTTTCTATAAAAATGATTCTTAATTTAATTCAATTTTTCATCTATCTATCTATCTATCTATCTATCTATCTATCTATCTATCTATCCCTCTATCTCTATCTCTATATAATAAGTGTTTTCCTGCATGTATGCATGTATGTGCACCACGTATGTGTGTGCTGTCCAAAGAGGACAGACGAGGACAGTAGATACTCTAGAACTGGATGGAGTTCCATGTGTATGCTGGGAATGAAACCCAGGCCCTCTGCCAGAGCAACAAGTGCTGTAAACCACTGATCCATCTCTCCAATCCCCTTAATTTTATTTTTAATTAACAATAATTGTATGTATCGGGGTACTATGTTATGGTTCAATGTGTATTTACATTGTGGACTTGTTCACGTAGCTACCATTTCATATACTGAATCATATATTCTACTGAAAATGTTTTGTGGGAGGAGAGGCCTTTATAAAGTACTAATTTATGATAGTGTAATTTGTCCATAAGAATAAATTAGGATTTGATTTTAATAGAAAACCCTAAAATAGGGAAGGTTTGTGTGGATTTACAGGTAAAATAGTTATGGTGGGATGAGGTGGATCCAGCGTTAAACTCTGACTCTGTTGCTTGTGAACTGATGAAATTCAAGTCAACTGTTTGAGTCTTCCCCTCCCCAACCCTGAGAAGTTGGTAAAATGACCCACAGACATCTTGGTGTGTGGGACGCATTCTTTCATGAACTCTCTCTCCTCTTGTCTAAAGTGTATCTGAGCAAGCACACAGGCTAAGCTGACAGGGAAGGCTCTTAGCACAGCCGGAAGCCACGCTGGCTGTACCTACCTGATGCCGCCTTTAAGATGTCAGATCAAAGCCAGAGTGATGCAAGGCTTTCATGGCCTCATGTAATGCTTGGGATGCTGTTCACTACACCAACCTCATTTTGAATTCAGATCTTCTAATGCTATGTCCTTTTTCATAGATGCAGGGTGACTTTGGGGAGCCACCTAGGCTTGGGGGTGGTAACCAAGCTGAGCTTAAGACCCTCAGTACATGTAGCTCTTCTATATCTCTTTCTGGTTGTGAGCCCCTCCTGAGTAGGGTGCTCAATTATGCTCAGAGTTCCTGCAAAGTCCACACTCACACATGATGGGATGAGACCACAGTCTTAGGAACATGGAAATGGATGTCATTCATCTCCCTTTTCCATCAGGGTGAGTGTCCTGAGCAGCTACCCCCTCTGCATCTTAAACACCCATGTTCCCCCAGAAGGAGAAAACCCAGCCTTTTACTCTCTCTTGCTTCTTCTGTCATCCTTTGAGATTCTCCCATAGATTTCCCCCTTAAATTCAGGGGGGTTATCATCATCATCATCGTTGTCATCATCTTCTTCTTCTTCTTCATCATCATCATCAAATATAAGTGGGAGAAAATCACTTTCCTTCAATCAAGCTAAGGTGCTCCACAATCCTTGAAAATGAAGACAGATGCCTACATGGCTTAGAAACAACCACAGCTGGGCAGGGACAATGGTTTGGTTGGTAAAGTGCTTGCCACGCAAGCATGAGACCTGAGTTCAGATCCCCAGAGCATGCACAAAAGCCCAGTGTGATGCTTGTCTATAACCATGGTCATAGCTAGTTTTATGCTAACAGCACAAGCTAGAGTTATCTGAAAGGAAGGAACTTCAATTGAGAAAATGCCTCTGTAAGATCTGGCTATAAAAGCACTTTCTTAATTAGTGATTCATGGTAGGAGGGCCCAGCCCATTGTGGGTGGTGCCATTCCTGGGATGGTGGTCCTGGTCACTGTAAGAAAGTAGGCTGAGCAAGCCATGGGGACTAAGCCAGTAAGCAGTGCCCCCCCCCCCGCCCCCCCCCCCCCCGTGGCCTCTGCATCAGCTCCTGCCTCCAGGTTCCTGCCCTGCTTGAGTTCCTGTCCTGACTTCCTCCAATGATGGACTATGATATGGAAGTGTAAACCAAAAAATCTCTTTCCTTCCCAACTTGCTTTGTCGAAGTGGTAGAAACCCTAACTAAGACAACCGTAGTGCTGGAGAGTGGGGACAGGCAGATCCTTGAGTTTCACTGGCCTGTCATCCTAGTCCATCAGTGAGCACAAAGTTCAGTGAGAAATTCAACCTGTCTTGAAAAATAAGGTAGAAAGCAATCAAGGAAGACACCCAAGATCTACCTTGGGCTTCTACATGCCTGTGTGCATACACACCTGCATGCACACATGCTCGTACCCCCTACCCCTACCCAAAACAAAACCCAAATGAAACAAAATATGAAACCAACCTGAGAGGCTCTTGTAGAGGCCTCTTGGCTTCGGGAATGTGGAATAGGCTGCTTTGCAGGGAGGTGAGGAACAGATAGTGAGAGTCTGAGACAGGGTTAGGAATGACTTAAGGAAAGCAGAGCTAGGGTCTTCACATGGAGTGAGATCAGCGGAGGGAGAGGAGTACAGAGAATGGTGGATAGTCCCGTTCTTCTCGGTTGTGGACCCTAGACCCCTCAAAGCAGATGTGTTCCCAGACCCCCCAGAGCAGGCCTGGAACTGCAGATGGTACCAGACCCGGGTACTCCCCCTTCCCTGCACTGGCCCACACTGATGGAGCTTAATGTGTATGCTAGGACATTAAAAGGTTAATGGCGTAATTGCAATAAAATAGGACAACTAGAATGCATATAATAAGAAAGCGAGGAGGGCTAAGGGAAGAAAGGGGGCCACCTGGGAGGGGGAGGAGCACAGGGGAGGACGGTGTGTGGGAGAGGTGATAGGAACAAAGTGTAATGACACTCGTGTGTGAAGAGGCCATGTGGAAATCCATTGCTCTGTATGTTAACTTCAAAGTTCATTTAAAAGAATAAACACTAAAGTGGTAAAATTATAGTAGTATTCTATAGTAAAAGTTAGATGAATCCGTACCTCCTTCCTCAAGTATCTTACTGAACATTCATGGAAATCAAACTCTTTACAGCCTCCCTCTAGCCTGTCTGGTTTTCTGGAGTCAGTGCTCTCGCACTTGTGATCATTTTAGTTAAAGTGGGGTGACTGGAACACAAGGATCGTGATAATCCAACAGTCGGTCTTAAAATAGAGATGGCTTCTAATGAGGCCTGGGTGACTAATGGGCAGGTAGTATATCCAGTATGGATACATTGGCAAAAGGACAATCCACACCTAGGATGGGAAGAAGCAGGATGGCTCAGGATTTCATCACATCATTCAGAATAACATGCTATTTAAAGCGCATGAATTGCTTATTTCTGGAATTTTCTCTATTTAGTATTTTTGGTCTGCAGTTGACTGTAACAAAATCCAGAAATAGAAGCCACAGTAAGAAAGAGACTATAGGATTTCTTCTCCTAATGACACTCTCAGAGGAGATATCTGTTCTGCAGCTTTCTGAGGTATGTCTTAAACAAAACAGCCCAGCAAATTCAGGGCCCGTTGAACATACACCGGACACTGGTTGAACACACTATGCTCACTCATTCAGCCCTAGCAACTGTCTTATATTTAGCTCCATTCCACAGAAGAACTTGGGGTTCAGTAAAGGTGGGTGGCGTGAGAGAGTGACACAAGAGTTTGGAAGACACTCGGGTCTGTCTGGGTACAGAGACCAGACGCTCACCCTTGTTTCTGGAGCTTCCCCCCAACTTTATTATGCAGTGGGCTCTGTCTTTGGAAGGCAACTGTACTCCCCACGTACCTCTAACGACATGATCTGGTTTGGGGAGTTTCCCTCTGGTGGGGCTTAGCACATGGTGGAGCATGCTCATGGAGCAGCTGAATTGCTTGAGTTGCATACACCATGCTAATGCACACCATTGCTAATGGACACTGTGCGCCTGTGCTGAGGAAGAGGGTGAGCTTACACTCTTTGGGTTTTACAGGAAGGCTTTCCAGGAGCATACCTTTGGGCTCCATCCAACAAAGACTTCTACAGATTAATCATTTCTTGGGAGACTTTCAGCACCCCAGAGAAGTTCTCTCATAGACTCAAGATGTGGAGCAATGAACACAAACTAACAAATTCAGCAAATCTGCAAATATAAGACAGAGTCACATGTGAAAACGGATGCAGCATCATCTCTCAGGGACAGACATAAAAGGACATCAGGATCCTAGATTTGACCATGTACTCCAAAGAACATTTCAGATAACTTTTGATGGATTTACCCTAACAGTATATCAGGCAACAGAGACACAGAGTGGGGAGTGGGTGTGACCCATCACAACACCACGACACTCATGTTCCTGGAGCCAGAGGGCAGAGTCGGGAAAGATGAATAGTGGAACCAACACTGGAAGTAATTTTGAAAAGTCACCTAATCTGTCCCCCTCAATCATCTGAAGCAGCTTCATTTCATTTTGAAAGACCCCCCAGGGAAAGACATTCTGCACCCTCTCCTTTGGTGGAGTCATTGCCTGTTAACAGCTCTCACTGGCTGGAAGTTGAAGTCCTGTAATTCATCACCTGCCAAGGCAAACACAAGCTGATGGGCTCTATCTATTTACTAAGGATTTATGCCCCTACCTACTTCCAAAATGGCCATGAGGCAATCTGCTGATGGGGTTGATTCAGAGTTTAGGGAGAAGAGAAAGTTAAGTTCTGCACACTACACTGCCCTGAAGAAAGATCGGAGATGGTGTGTGTGTGTGTGTGTGTGTGTGTGTGTGTGTGTGTGTGTGTGAAAATCCGGTTTGGATTGAGCATTCTTGGGACAGGGGGAGGGCAGAGAGTAGACAGGTCAGAGGGTCAGAGGCTGCAGCTGGTGTGGAGCCTTCAGTCCAGAGAAGGAGAAAAGAAAGTCAAGATGGGAATTCTGACCCAGAAGTTACAGAAGGTCATTTAACCATATGTCAATCTACATAGGGAAGTTGAGCAAAATGAACTGTTCTTCCAAAGCTAGATGAGTAAATGGCACACAAACGATAGGTCCTCATGACAGCAGAAGAAGGGGCCTACAGGACGAATGGAAACTTTGCAGAAGGAGGGGAGAGAGGCGGTCCTGAGCAGAGATCCCGGTGAGCCAGAAGGGGATGTAGGTGGAAGAAGAGAAGGAGGTTCACTGTCAGGCAGAAAACAGCAGGCCTGTCTTTTGAGAAAATAGTCTCATCAGTCTTCTCAAGGTGCTGTGCTGACCTTTAAGGCATCACTACAGAAGAGTTCTTCATGCTGACAGGCTGAAAAAAAAATGCAAATGTTGAAAGGAGCCGCGTTAACCGAGGGGAAGCAGGCTTAAAGGAGGTAGGTAGGAGCACTCTGAGGCTGTGAGGGCACAGTGTAGCTGATTTGCGAGCTAGAAATATCCCTTCTCTTCATTAAAAGGAAGATTGTTCTAATCATGGTACTGCTGTTATCGCCATTATTACTGCTACTAACTCGACGTAATTAAACTGGGATCTGAGGTGCTTTATTAAGACCAAAGTTTCCAGGATAGAAACTCATCAGACGTGGAGAAGCAGTTTGCTCAGTTCCCTCAGAGCCAGAAAGCCAAACCCTAGGGAAGGAAACAGGACTGAGAGCTCCTCCTTTTGTCCCTTTGTGCCCCCAGCCCCTTAGTGGGAAGTCAAGGAGGATGGATGGATAGTCAGATGGGTAGACGGGTTAAAAGAATGGGTGGCTGGGCCGACAGATTTTGGAGTAAAGGTTTACTGAAAACACAAAACATAAAGAAGTTGGAAGAAGAGAACAATTATGGGTCCCGGCCAGTCTCACATGTCCATAAGTAGGTCTTGGTTCCATGTTGGGGTGGTAATTTATGTTCCAGCACCTGCTTTCCCCTCTTTCCTTGCTAGATGACAGCCTGGATGCCTTATCCCATCAACCACCTTGGGGTTCCTAGTTGGTTTTCTGCACCTGGACTGTAAACACTGGATTGTCCAGGCCAGTCTTGGCCCTGCTTGTGTTTTACTTAGTACTTTACCCTGATGATCTCATACATTCTCTCTCATCCTTTTGGAGACTTATTTTATGTTTGTTTAGGTGTGTGTGTGTGTGTGTGTGTGTGTGTGTGTGTGTGTGCGCGTGTGCGTGCGCGCGCTATTTTTGTGTGGGTGCCTAGGGGCCAGAAAAGTGCATCAGATCACCCAAGCTGGAGTTACAGACAGTTCTGAGATGCCTGATGTTGGTACTAGGGGTTTACCTTGTGTCTTCTGGGAGAGCAGCGAGGACTGCTGGGGATTGAAGATGTGGTCCATCACACCTGGTGGTATATTATTTCTGTTTGTAAGTTATCACTGTTTTGACTCTGGAACTGAGAACAAGAGATCAACTGTTCTCTGATGATCATTGACAACAAGTTATTCAGAGTGGTGGGAAAGAGTCTCCTGCTAAAAAGAACAAAGGAAGAAGAGAAATCCTCTATGGTGGAGACACAGACCAGAGACTAGAAAAACACAGACAGTATAGACACAGAGACAGAGGCCCAGAGTGGGTTACACACTGCTGCCCACTCAGAGTCCTTATCTAATTCCCTTTAACTTGGGCTAGATCAAGTTCATTTCCACGATTTGAAACCAGCATGGTCCTGATGGAGATGGAGACTGAAATTGGAAGCAAGCGCCTCCTGCATCTGAACAAAGGATGTACCTCTGGAATGGGTGCTGGCTGTTGACTGTGTCAAATCCCAGGGGCCTAGCTGTGTACTCTCTTCATGCCTATTCAGTTCCTCACTCTCTGACCCAGTCTTTGGAAGGGGTTTCTCCAGTCTCTCATCTCTTAAGCTGTTTTTGTGCTGAAATGTGGCCCAGGTTCTGACCACCCAACACGCCTGTCATTTGCTGCAGAGCTAAACACAAGTCCTGGAGCCCACTTTCTTCCCCTGCAGCTGCAGCTCTCTGGCAGAAGCTATCCAGGACAATGATGGATCCCCTGTTGCTTCTTTTGAAGGACAGAGCCCAGCTAATGCAGCACATCAGTCCTGAAAATGATGCATTTCTAGGCTCCAGGCTGCCAGGGTGTGTGATTTCTGAAGGGTAAACATAGCCTTAAAGAGGAGAAAAATTGGTCTGTTTAACTATGCAGAGAATTCCCAGCAGTTCCTTTAATTTGGTTTTCTGAATAGGACACATTTGCATTCACTGACTTGTGGCTTTTTAGAATAGCAAATGCTCCTCTCTCTTCTCCATGTTTCATTAAATGACTAGATAGTCTCCAAGCTATGCTAACATTAGCCAGTACCCCTGAGATTTGGAGGCCCATCGATCCAGCTCTCTTGTTTCCTTTTCTCTGCTCTCCCTCTGCTGTTGTTTTTCGCTGTAAATTCCTTTTGCAGTGTGAGTGCAGGGTCTCAGAAATTGCCTATCTGTGCACGTGTGTGCATGGGCATGTGTGTGCAACATGCACACAATGGAGTAGGAAAGGAACGAGGAGGAAGTATCCTAAGCCTTGTTTAGGATGAAAGCAACATTGCCTTGGCCTAAACCTGAAGTTAAGAGAGGGGAAAAATGGATTTTTTTTGTTATTTTATAAAATAGCAAAAAAGATCTCAATATGGTTTGCTATAAAATGGCAGATAACGTTAAAAACATAATAGCTAGCCAGGCGTGGTGGCACATGTCTTTAATCCCAGCACTCAGGAGGCAAAGTCAGACAGCTCTCTGAGTTCGAGGCTAGCCTGATCTACTGAGTGAGTTCCAGGGAAGCCAGAGCTACACAGAGAAACCCTGTCTTGAAAAACAAAACAAAACAAAAACCCAAAACAAGCAAACAAAAGTCCAGAACATGGAAACTAATAATATAAATGAATATAATTTTAAATATTAACATGCTACCATGTGTGCTTATTGATAGTGGTGCATGTTCCTCCATCAGTCAATGAATAAAAGCAATTCTGAGCAAGAGGCTTTGCTAATGCATGTCGTGTGCCCTGTGGACACTGCTTCCAGTCTGCATGATGGGGACCAGAGGCCAACTGTATAACTCACTTCCCAGAGAACCTATGAGTGGACAAGAGGAAAGAGTCCCCATACCCTAGTAGACAGGCCAAGATGTCTAAATGACTTCAACATAGCTCTGTGATCGGATGTTTTATTTGTTAAAACGTCTTCCGGCTATAAGTAAAACAGCCTAGGAATTTTATTGATTGGGAACAAATTAATACAAAGGTTAAAAGATTTGAACTACTTTCCAAGAACTCTGAAGTTGAAGGAATTCTCTAAAAATGCAATAATGCTTTAAAAAAATCCCACTATGTGTTAAAATTAGTAGTATGCAAGAAGATTTTTATATCAAATTGTATTTTCACTCACATTTTTTTTGATCTTGTAATTGGATATGTTTAGGTGGATGACTCACAGCTGGGGTTGAATTGGGGAGAACTAGTCTGGGAGTAATTCTAGTTTTAAGTCACACTTTAATACCCTTCTTGGTTAAGTTTCAACATTTCCAAGCTTGCTTTTTCTCGAAGTATCTGCCTCACCTGGCTGTTATAAGGATTTGATGATATGATGTGTGAGAAAATGATTTAGGAACTATGAATCACGAAGATCCCACATTTCCCTCTCGGCTGTTAGCAACAGTGTTCAGCAATGGATGGTCAAAATCGTGACAAATCAGAAATGCTCTAAATGCCAGCAATAAAGCTTGCTAAGCAAATTATGCTACATTCATAGGACAGAGCTATCTGAAAATGTGAAAAAAAGATGACAGCATCTCTCTATTGACAAGGACAGCTGGCCTAGATGCAATGGTGGGGAAAATGTATATTTTTCCACAATAAGACAATGTTAGTGTATACATAAAAAGATGTCTAGAAGATTTTGAATAAAATGTTCCTTGTTCTAGAATAATATGTATTACTAATGAAATATATACAACACGGAAAGTTTTGGAATTTAAATGCACCTAAGTTTCAAAAGGTAATGGAAATCCCTTCTGCCTTGTATAGGGGCAGGAAAGGGTAATCCTTTTCCTGTCCATCACACAGACACCCTGTAACTAAAGACAGGCCACTACACACAAAGCCTCACATATTTATTTGATCACAGTTTTATATGACACGGAAGCCCTCAGACCGAAGACCCAAGGACCCAGGGTGAACCATCCATTTCATGTTTTGGGTCAATGGACCATGATTGACTGTACAGAAAAGCGTTGTACAGACAGGCAGTGATCTGCACACCTGGAGTGGAAAGCAGATCTGCACACCTGGATGGGAAGCAGTGCGGTGAGTCTAAGGTCCTGTTGGCACCTGCGCTACTGCATTCCTCCCTTCTGGGCATGGGTGGGTCTCCTTTGGAAACGGGTAGAGTATATGTGGGCTTCATGGCCGACTTTGGAAAGACAGAATTCTGGTTTCCATGACCTGTCTCAGGGAAGGGCAAAGTGAGTTTCTATGGCTTATCAAGACAGGATAAGGGCTGAGAGACAAGGAGAAAGGAGATCAGAAAGAAACTTTGTGCCAGAGGCCTTCACTCTGGGGTGTAATTCCCAAGTCCTCACACCTAGAAAACTTGGTGGCCACAGATGGACAGGGGCATTCTGGCAGCTGAGAATGATGTGGCAAGATGCTTCAAGGGAGAATCACAGCTGAAGACATCCTCATCTGGGGTTATCTGCAAATCCTTCATTTCTCCTGGACCATAACTCAGAATTGGGAAAATATGCACATTTGACCATAACATGCCCTCCACCTCCAGCTCTTCTTTTACCAGGACCACAGAGGGTGCCCAGTGCCCCAGAACCCATTTCAACCACACAAGCTAGAAAGACAAGCTTTGTATAGGTTTCAAACGGACTTAACAGCAGGCCCACCTCCAGACCCATAGAAAAATCTCAATCCTCTGCTCATTGACACTGACATTTAAAACTTGTCTAGCTGGGAAGATAGGCTTCCTTTGGTATAACTTCATGCCGTTTGTTCCAGGGGTTGGCATACACACATCTGTAATGTATTTTCCTATAACTCGATTTCCTATTATTATTCCACTTTTCCTTGCTGTTTATCACCTTTTAATTTAATTATACATGATGTCTTAGTTGGGGTTTCTAGTGCTGCGCTAAAAAACCATGATCAAAAGCAACTTGGGAAGGTAAGGGTTTATTTCATCTTAAAGCTTGTAGTCTATCATCCAGGGAAGTTTGGGCAGGAATCTGGAGACAGGAACTGATGCAGAGGCCATGGTGATGTGGTGCTTACTGGCTTGCTCAGTCTGCTTTCTTACAGCACTCAGGACCACCAGCCCAGGGCCGGCACCACCCACAATGCGCTACATAC
The DNA here is from genome assembly GCA_902168425.1 of Peromyscus attwateri. Classification (NCBI taxonomy): domain Eukaryota; kingdom Metazoa; phylum Chordata; class Mammalia; order Rodentia; family Cricetidae; genus Peromyscus; species Peromyscus attwateri. The sequence goes on from CABHPP010107126.1 coordinate 26,563, forward strand.
TTGCCTTCAGGCCAATCTTATGGATGCATATTTTCTTCTTTCTTTCTTTCTTTCTTTCTTTCTTTCTTTCTTTCT